>VXBO01000662.1:480531-503511 GCA_013400135.1 Rhinoptilus africanus
GGGGCGGAAGGAGCGGAGCGGGGGCTCGGCCCGGTCAGGCCAGGCCAGGCCAGGCCAGGCCACCGTGAGGAGCGAGGGCTGAGCGCGCCGCCTCTCTGAGGCGCTCACCGCGGCCGCTGCCTCCGCCGACCATGTCGGCCCTCCCGAGGAGCTACAACCCCTTCGCCGCGGACGAGGAGGAGGAGGAGGAAGCGGCGGCGGCGCGGGGCGGCGGGGAGGCGGACGGCGCCGGGCGGCAGCGGTACCTGCAGCAGGAGGTGCTGCGCCGCTCCGCCGCCGCCGCCGACAGCACGGCCCGCTCCCTCTCGCTCCTCTACGAGTCGGAGCGGGTCGGGGTGGCCGCCTCCGAGGTGGGTCGCGCGGGCGGCGGGGCGCCGCCGGGGCCTCCTCGGCAGAAGCCGGCGGCGGGGGGGGCTGGTTTGCCTTTCTTCACACCCAAAGTCTCCGAGACATCTTTTTAGAGTCAGTGCTTCAGGGACAACGTGTCCGTCTCTGTTGCTGTGGGCTGTTTTTCTGGGTGGAGAGTTTGAAGACAAAAATCCCAGTTAGACGCTCTCTGTATAATACCGAGAGCTCGGTCTCTGTATAATACCGGCTCTTAACAATTCTTATTAATGGCATTTGTACCTATTTTTATCTGACTAAAGAGTTTCCAGCAGTTCTTTTGATTAAATGAAGGGCCTGCCCTGTTACTTGTTTGTGATGTGCTCGCTTCGTCTCGATTAATCACTTCCTTCGTTCTTCTGGCCTTGTTTCAGAGTAGAGTTTATACTGAGACATCCCTCGTAAAGGTCTTGCCCATTGTGTCACCTGCTAATGGGGTGTTTCCTTGAATGTTAGTAACGCGACTGCCTTGGTTACCCCAAGAGCATCGGAGCTGCAGGAGGTGCTGATGCCAAAGGGGGTTCGCAGTGGCACATCTGCAGACTTGCAGGCTTGTGATGTGTTTGTCTGGAAAAATACAAATGAGGAATCAAGAATTTAGGCTTAACATGAGACTCGTGGTAAAACTTGACTTGTATCTGTTTGCTGCTTTATTGAGGGGAAAAAAAACCCCAAACTTTTCTGACAGAAGCGATTTTTGGATTACTTTGGGATTGTGTTTGTGCTGCTGAATTTGAAAATATCATAACTGTATATATCAAAATTTCTAAATCCTGCACTGTTAATACTTGTTAAAATATTATTCTTGCAGTATGAAAAGATTCTATTTGCATTTATTTCCTTTGGTTATTCTGTTTCTAAATTAGCAGGATTATCCCAGGATCGTGAAAGTAGTTTCCATTCCCAATGAAGGTGTCATTTACAACTAGAAATATTTCTGCTTGCTTGTTTCTGTGCCATAAACCTTTGCGTTTTCACTACATCACCCAGCTGGTGCTGTGTTTCTTCCATCAGGAAGAGATACAAATGTCAAGATGACAAAAGGCCAATACAGAAAATTCCTGGATACTGTTTGTAGTAGATGTCAGGAGCCTGTCATTGTGTAGGGATCAGGATTTTATAGATGATTAGTGCAATGGCTGACTAGCAACTCTTGATTGAAATGCTCTGGAGGAAGAAGTGTGAGTGAAAAAGCTGTATGCCTTTAGTAATAATTTACACAGCTGAAGGAACTGTTATTTCTCTTTAGAGCGTCATGTGTTTGATGTTTCAGTTTCTCTTGGCTTTACTAGCTTCTCTTTTTCTGTTAATATCTCTTAGGAGCTTGTACGTCAAGGAGAGGCCCTGAAGCGCACAGAACAGATGGTAGATAAAATGGACCAGGACTTGAAGACTAGTCAAAGGCACATAAATAGCATTAAGAGTGTTTGGGGGGGCTTGGTAAACTACTTCAAAGCCAAACCTCCGGAGAGCAAGCCAGAGCAGAATGGAACCCCTGAATATTATGCTAACAGTAGGTAAGTGAAATAAACGTTTTACTTGGGACTTACCTCCCACAACATCTCTGAAACATCACCAGAGAATCAGAGCTTAAAAGATCTATTGATTCTGTCAAGTAAACTCCTGAGATGGTGTCTAGCTCCCTTTTCCCTTTAACTCTGAGAAAAATATTTTTAGTTTTATTTGTATTTGAGGTGGTGAGAATGACTTTGTATTTGTAGGAAATTCATTCCAACAGTTAACAAAATCACACAAATAATTCTTCAGAGTCTTCTGAATTACCATGCTTACTTCAATCTTATCAGGAAATCATGATTTGTAGCGTTGACGTGCTTCCAGTTAAATGTTACGTGTATTTGTCTAGCTTCTATTAAAAGCTGTAGATAAAAATTAATTGCTGTGAAACTATTTGGTTTACAGTACTTGCCTTTCTTCAGGTGAGAAATTTATGTAAAGCCTGGTAATGCTGCATGGATTGATTTATTCTTTCCCTTCTCCCTCCATCCTCCGCTAGAGGAAAGGAACAGTTTGCCTCCAAGATGGAAGATATGGTTTTGGTTTTGATATCAAAAGTTTCCATACGCTGTTTTCAGCAGTAAAGCAACCAGCTCTACTTTCACTGAAGGCAAATGCTAATAGCTCATTTTAAAGGAGCATTTTGGATCAGGTCTAACAAATTTGGTTGTCTTCTTTTACTTGGACACCTGTTCTTGTTTAACAGATTCAGAATGAGGCCTGTGGTCCATAGGAATGTTTTCTTTTTATTCTCTTTATTACTAGATTAAAAGAAGCAATGATGTCTAGTAAAGAGCAAGAGTCAAAATACCAGGAGACTCATCCAAATTTAAGGAAGCTGGATAATTCAGGTTTGTTAACTTTATTTTACACTGAATGTCTGTCGTCATCATGGGGCGAACTTGCACGGTGGTGAAGGCAGAGACCCTTCAGCCTGCCCAACTGCTGACTTACATTGCTGCTTAATGTCTGGAGATTTGTATCCCAGCCTTCATGTCTTTGAATTCTAGGGAGTTATTTCCCCTAAAAGTCTTTATACTGAAGACATGATTTTTTTTTTTTTTTTTTACTTGGATACAGCTTTTATTTAGCCCTTCCTTTGGGGGATTTATGCTATATCCATGCTCAGTTTATGACCATACAGTGCTTATGTTTGTACAGAGGAAACTGTATCCAAGAACCCACACAGCATGGGGGCAGCCTTGTCCTTTGTTTGCCAAAATGTTAACTTATACATTCAGAGGTTCTCCTTTTTAACTGTCATTTGTAACAGTTTTCAGATATGCTTTCCCTGCTATTTCAGACATGGGGTATAATCCTTCATACTGATGTCATTACTTGATTCAGGCCAGGAAGCGTACAGCCTATGTTCCCTGTACAGCGTACATTCTCACAGGGCGTTAACTTCAGTGGTGACTTTTATGTACAAAGTAACTGTTCATTCTTAAAGTGAGTTTGAATTCTGTAGTGTAGTAGGAGTGAGAAAGCAGCAGGGCATCTTTATAGTTGTGGTTCTCTCAGTAAATGTTTTTTGGTAACATTAACCTCCATTCCACTCCATGTAATATTAAAAGTCTGTCCAATAGAGGGCAGAAATAACTCTATGGTGGCTCAACCTGGGGAACAGTAACTGCTGGTAGAAGTTACCAACGGTTAGGTTGGCTGGGTTGTGGGGTTTTTTTTCCTTTTTTTCTTTTAACTCCTAGTAGAACTACAAAAGGCAATCCAAAAGAGCATAATTGTAGCTTAATTAACTGTTCATCTTGAGGGGTGCCCGGTAAATAGTGGTGTTGGACTATTTTTGATACTCCTGCCAACAAGTTATGTGATTACATGGCAGCTGTGGTCAGACTGATTTTTAATAGCCCTTCTAAAATATTAAAGACTCTTCTTGCTAGCTTTTTAATTATATAATGTTCTGTATTTTATACTCTTTACAGACAATGATTTCAGCAAAGCAGATTTAGTTTCATCAGTGCAAAGGGATTCCTATCCAAAGAACCAACACCTGCGAGCTTACCACCAGAAAATTGATAACAACTTAGGTGAGCGCAGAAATTGAAGTTGTTAGACATAATACCGTTTTTGATTGTTGGCTCTTAAGCCAGAGAAAGTTACTAAGTAATGTATTGCCAACAAACACTTTTTCACTTAGTTCACATGTGAAATTTGATAATAATAAAAAAGAAATCACTGGCTTGTATTCTGCATTTCAAAACTATCTACATATCAGAATCCAGAGTTCGATTGAAGCATATGTTATTTGAATGGTAGAATGCTGTTGGATATCTGTGGGTCAACCACTTGCAAATATTAATGATAACTTTGAGTTAGAAATGCATCTCATATGAAACCAGTTGGAAACAAACAGGCTACGTTGCCTGGAATAGTATTCAATCTACTGTGGAAACTGATCTGCTACTGGCATCAATATTTCCACTCTTCTGTAACATGCTTATGCTTTTGAAAGAGTTAGATTTTGAACTGTCCCTGAGTAAAGAGACCGGGGGGAAAAAAAAATAAAGCAGACCAAAAGCACAAGTGCTTTTCGATCATATAGTGACAATAGGAAAAACACTGTGACCGGATGTGACTATGCTAGTGAATCTCTGTCATTTGGGTGAGGAAATGGCGCTGAAGTAACCCATAACACTTTCACTCAGGATATGAAAATGTTTCTTTGCATCATCCTGTAAGTTGAATGGAATATCACTGGGACAAGCAGACTTACCCATCCATTCTGAAAAATCCTATTAGGCAGGGACTAGTAATATTAATAAGGAAATAGTGCTTCACATTGACATCCTGATTATACCAGTACGGATACTTACTACTCTTTTTCTAAAGCCTACCACTTACATTGAAAGATGCATTCAGCTTACCTAACTGACCATTAAACTCAATATTAAATTGTACATCAGTTTGGATCCAAAGAATTTGCAACTGTGTGCAGCTTTTGAAATAAACATGTTCTACAGAAAATAGAAGAATCAAAAGGCACTAAATTTTTAATTTGTGAGTTTGCTGCATTTCTTTTATTACTTCCCAAAACCATTCAGCTGACTTTCTCTTCCTTTGTTCTGTAGCATATCTGCAAAGTGCCTCTTTGCTTACATGTGTCACTGTTTAGCTGACCTAGAAAGAAAAGATTGTAAAGAAATCAGAAAGGGGATAGATCAAAGAGAAATAATCAAGCATAAGAGCTAGTGGAAGCACATTTGTTCTACTCCCAAGCCATGCAAAACTTTACTAGCTTCATAAGCACTTATGCTGATCAATCATGCAATAAAATAGTTTCCTTGTAGCCAAATGAGAAAATCGGGAAATGGGATTTTTCCACCTATGTTGAATAACTCACTGCTTAAATCTTCAGTGTATTGACGGTATCTGCATGAGGTTTAAAGAAAAACACAATACACTCACTACCTCAATTGTATACTGAGGTGAGAAAAGACATAGTCAATTTTCTATAAAACACATTTTTAAAAAAACCTACATTACAGAGTATGTCATTTTATGATGATCCAATTTGATGTTAAGCATTTGTAGTTAGCTTTTAAGGGGAAAAAAGAAAGAAGTGATTATTCCTGGTTTTAATGCAGTGGAAGTGTTAAAGTATCGGTGCTTCCACTGTTGAGGAACATTCAGACTTGAGCAGTTGTAACTAATATTTTCTAACATCCTTGGAGAAGAGGGAATCCTAATAGTGTCCGTTTAAACAGTATACTTTATACTGCTTTGATTCCTTATGGTCCCTCTCTTCGTTGACAGATGAGATGTCTTCCGGGTTGAGTCGTCTGAAAAACCTAGCTCTTGGTCTGCAAACAGAAATAGATGAGCAAGATGATATGCTGGATCGCCTAACAAAAAAAGTAGAGACACTGGATGTCAATATTAAAAGCACTGATAAAAAAGTCCGACAACTTTAAAGAATTTTTAGAATTTTTTTTTTGTCCAGCATCAGTTCTTCTTGGATGTCTTAACTGATCTCTTAAAAAAAAAAAAATCTTGGAGGATATCTGTTTATCTTTTTTCTGATATGTTATTGATTTTGTTGTCATTAAAATTGCATAACCTTAAATGCAGCATAATACCTTCAATTCCTTCTTAATGTACGTGGGAAAAGTGCATGTTGAGTGAAAACTCTCAGCACTTGGTAAATGCTGTTGTGCTGGATACCCTGCTCAATTGTATAACTGTGCGTCACGTGTGTGGAGGAATTTGCAATCTACAAAGCTTCAGTGTCCTTGACCTGGGAGATTTGATGAGAAAAGTAACTGCGTTTTGCCTCTGTTTTGGGGAGGGGGCAGGGGAACAGAATGTGCTGCTTTGTTCAGAATGAATCTTACTAATTCTGTTTACCTAGAGCTATTTTAAATTATGAAAAAATGCCGATTTCCAGCTGTAAAAATAATTCCAAGTGACTGTTCTCTGGCATTTCTGGGGCTTAAGGAACGAACTGTTCTATGGAAGGTGTAAAGTATCGAGGGTGTCATGCAGTAATGATGATATTCTGTGCATGTTACCTTTCCTATGATGACTTTTGTCAAATGGTGGAACCATGAACTGTGGTTTTTATGTTTGAGTCACTAAATGCCATCCCCTTTATTTTCAGTAAAGATCTCTAAAGGTATCGTATGTTCTGCAAGAAATACTGATTGACAGTGACCCAAAAAGTTTGGGTAACAAAATCAAGATTTAAACATATGTGCTCTTAAAGATTCTTTTGTAGAAATTGCCACCAATCTGGTGTTTTTATTATTTTCTGCCCTTTCTCAGCTTATTCAGTTAGGTGGTTATTTGAAAAAATAGCTTCCATTTCATGGTCTAATATCATTCTGTAGTTTAACATTCATTTCAAATGTGCTTAGGGATTGAGCAGATGCTGTATTTTCCTAGTTAATGTGACTGTTTTTAAGAAACTCATCTATGGTCCACATACTTGTGCATTGGCTTAGCAGGTATGAAAAATTCCTGCAAATGACGAGAAGCTCAAAAACTTTTTTGAGTCTTCCAGATACAAGTTGGGTCTTCCAATTTGTTTTATTGTAAGTATCACTGTAGCTAAAATGATCCTGTTACAGCCTGAAGACATGACAGTGAGAACTTGCTGTCTGTCTTGAAGTTGGAGGGGTCAGGGGACCTGTGTCAGTATCGCAACACTCGCTGTCACAAATGACAGTGAGTGGCTAAGAAGAAGTTACTTTTTTGAGCTGGTGCCACATTATCTTGTGAATTAAAGGAAGAGCTTGGTGTTTAGGGCTATCAAGCTCGTATCCTTCATTAACGTCACATTCATACCCTCCCCTTTTTTCCAAGGGATTTGTTACCTTGAGCTCACTTGCTACAAATTGCACCCAGTTGTTAAGGAGATAAAAGGAAACTTGAGCCTTTCCTGTTTTATTGTGCCTCCTCAAAGGTCACGCATAGAAAAATAAAGCACTAAAAAGATAAGCTGCTTAGACATAGTAGTATGGAAAAAAAAGTATTCCTGGGATTAGTACCAAAGTAGAGTTGTGAATTAACTTTAAGGTGAGCCTCCGTTTCCCCTCATGTTACTGATGTAATTGAATTCAGTCCCTAAAAAAATGTTTTGCAGGCAAGAGCTATTGAGTACCTTTAATTGCTTTTTAATTTTTACTTTGTGCCACTCATCTGGAACCATAAGAACCTTATTAATATCAATGTATCATCTAACTTTTTGGGTGTATACCATGATTAATTCTCTCTTCTGTTAGAATATTTATGAATGGTATGATTTCATGTCCCAAGATGGTTGATACACTTATTTATTAAATGATGCAATCATTAGTTTTCAAAATGTTAAGTACTTTAATGAAGATGGAAATTTTAGTTATACCTGGTCTAGTTTCTTATTTGACTTTCTCCTTTTAATAAAAAGGGTGAAAAGACTTGTATTTTTTTTTTTATCCCAGTGCTGGCTAACAGAAACACTTTCGCCTTAGAAAGGATGTATAAATTCTCTCCAGAACAGAATAATAACTCATGCATAGTATTTAATAACACTTCTTTTTGTGTGAAATCTGCCTTCACCTGTATGCAACTGTTTTACAACTCAGTTTTTTCCAGGGACAGACTCTGGTAGTAGGGTGTGTGCTGAGGCTTTCTCCACTAACTTGTGGCTAATGGAGGAAAAAATGTAGCTGGAGGATCTAGTTGTGTTGTATGTAATAGAAATGTAGAGCTTGAATCTAAACAAAAAAATTTCTTGATTTAAGCATGAGTATAAATGAATTTCTGCTACAAACTGAATTCCCTTTCCCAGCTTTCATACAGATGCTTTATGGTGGTAACTTAAGTCTAACTGACATGAGGACACAACACTGTTTTGTACAGTGGTGAAATTTTTTTTGCTTATTAGAATAACTTTCCATCCTACAGAAAGGGGAAAGTTAAAGGGAACAAACCACATGATTTTTGCCTCTCCAGGAAATGTCATTTTGCGTGTATTATGAAGGACTTACTTCAGTAGCTTTTCTTACTGTTTCCTGAGATAGAGTTTTACTTCTTCTTTGAAACAGTTGAAAAACTTACCTTGTGTAGGGTACAGGACTTTCAGAAGAAATTTAATTTGCACTCAAGTGTACTTTGACAAGTTAAATGATTTTGCATAAATACTTATGTTAGCAAAGAAACTGGTGTCCTTGCAGCAAAATAACTCCAGTTACTTTTATTCCTATTGGCCTGAGTAGAAGTTTAATTAAAAAATACTGAAGTCTTCTTTCTAGAAGGCCATTTTCTTGCTTCTTATGCTAATAAATTTTGAAGAGGTTTTAGATACTGGGAAGCAGCATACCTTTCATAACATAGATATGAGAAGACATACGGTAAAAGCAGCAAGGGAAAAAAAAAAAGTGGGAATAACCAGTATCTGACTACTAGATTCCTAGGCGTATTTGATTTTTAAACTTTCTGAGCATTGAATTAAATATTTGTAACAAATGATGCATAGCTGAATTTTAGTGTGTACTACAAAGATTTGTTGCTGTGCTGAACTCTGTTGGCTGCTGAAATTGTTGGGACACTATGTGGTGTCAGGTTGGGGTTTTTTTAATATGTGAAATTTATCTATTTTGCTGCCTCATAGTTTTTGTGAAGTGATGTCATTTGTTAAATGGTGAAATAGAAGATACTTTCCAACCACTCAGCCTTCTGAACAAACAGATTTTTGTAGGCATTTTTATAAGCATAACATCATATGGAGGATATGTGTTAATTTTGAATTTGAAATATACGGCGCTTAATCACTACCTGTGATTTTGAAAGTTATCTGTCTCTATGGCTTTTTAAACAGTATTTTAATTCTATGCCACTGTGGTATAACACTTTTTATACAAGTCAAATGGGACATATCTTTTTATTTTATTCAAATGCTAAACTGGACTGTAGTTCAGCAATCTAGGAGATGGAATGAAATGAATGTTGAATGGTAAGAGGGTCAATAAAGGTGCTTACTGTTAATGGAGAGTTTTTGCATTTATTTCACAAAATTCTTTGATTACAATTTAATTGATGTGTCTTTCCCACAATAAGATCTGTTAAAATGCTGGACCTACTCTGTAAAGTTCGTGCCAGAATGGAAATAAGTTTGCAGCTGGTGAGTTTTGTTTTCTGAGAATAAAAAGAGGGTATAGCATTTCTACTTGACTCTGGAGTAGATTACTCCTCTAGATCCTGAGAGAGCAATGCAAACAGTCATTTCGTTTTGCAAAACTCTACCTTGTGCTGATAAAATAATTCAAGTTGTTGCTTGAAAAGTAACCTTGCTATAGTGCTTACTATTACCGGGAATAGCGCAGACTGGCTGTATGTGTGAGCAGAGCAGGCAGAACAGGAGTAAGGCAAAAAAAAAAGTACCATTGTGAAAACTTAAACCCAACAGGTCTGTAATACTGCCTTTGTGGTCCCAAACCTGGTGAGGGCAGAAAACTTCAGAACATCCTGACCCTCAGTTAGGTTCTTACCTGAATATGAAGGGAGAACTTCGCTTCTGAAAATTTTTTTTTGTAGTAGAGTTTAATTTTGTTTGATACTAAAAAACAGAGATTCAGAAGTGACATTACAAAAGCTCTGAAAAGGGAAAGTGAATATGCTAGAGAGACTGACAGGGTTTTTTTTAAGGTTCAGATAACTTTGGTTTGCTGCCTTTGCGCTAGGAGTTCTTCAACAAAGGGGAAGGGAGAGCTCTTCCATCTCTGTGCTTTGTTGTTGCGTATAGAAAAATCAAAATAGTGCGAGGAGCACAGTGGAATTTGGCGGAGAATGGAGCAGTGCAGTGGATTCAGGATCTCTGCTAGGAATATTGTTAGCTTGCTCTGGTTGCATGGTGAATCAGCTTCCGAGTCAGATGGGTGAGTACTTCACACCGGTCTGGTTGTTTATGGCTGGTCAGGCACTTAACTCTTGTGTCTTCTCAAGGGTTTCCTTGATACAAGACAGTCCCTGCCTTTCTGGGAAATGGAAGAGGGAAGAGCAGGTAAAAGTTGCTGGTTTAAGTACATGCAACCAGGCAGAGCAGGATCCCTGTGCTCCTGCCTGCCTCTCTCCCTTTTCCCTGCTTCTGAAAAGAGCTTTGGTTTTAGGAGGGAGTTCTACAATTTTTTGTTTTGGTAGGTGGTTGGTTGGTTGTGTGCTTCCAAATAAAAATATTACACATTCCTGAAATGGGAAAATATGAGGAACTACTGCATTGGGGCCAGGACTGAAGGCTCAGTAGGGCTCACTTGAAAGAAAACAGGGAGGTGCCCCCAGAGCAAAGACTGCTGAATCGGGAAGATCCCTGAATGCCAGGCAGGGTTTTCTAAATACAGTGACTTTGGAGCCCTGCCTCAGCTATAAAAAGTCCAGATGGATTGTGACTCTGCTGTTGGTGGGCAGAGCCTTCTAGAAAATGGGCTTTCAGCTTGAGCTGTGGAAATTTTGGGTAAAACAACGGACCTCCTTGACATCTTCCTTTTAGATGATCCTTCTTCCTCCACGTTCGTTGTAAATCTGTTCTTTCTGTTAATGGATGGCAGTCACTTGCCAGCAGTGAGCTCTGCCTGCAGATCAGCGCTCTGAAAAGCCGCTAGAATTTGTTGCTTGGAAGAAGCAGCCTTTGCCCAGCTCCAGTGTGTCTCACAGCCTTCAGGGCCAGCTAGGGCAGGGAGGGAATGAGGTGTGCCCCCAAGGCCACGCTGTGTGTGTTAACCCTTCGGTGCAGAAAGAAAATGATACAGGTTGAATGTGTATGTCGGGTGCGGACAGCCCTAGAGAGTGGGAGACTGCCCACAAAGTTTATCAATTTAAGAACAGGCATGTTAGAGCTGTTGAGAAAAATATAGGGTTTTTTTTTTCCCTTTGGTTTTACTCAAGAAAATTTCTTACTGCCATTACACATTTTGTAAAATAGGTGAAGTCCAGGCTTTTTATTCCTGACTTCTAGTCTCTCTCCACATTAAATCAAGTTATTAATCATTTTACTTTGTCTCTGTGCACATTTCCTATGTCTTTCCCAATTTCTTCCTTGCTCTTCCTCTAAATTCACCCACTCCTATGGGAAAGAATAGTTAACAGAAGAGCTTTTCTTCAATATGCTCTCATGACTGTATTAATTGCCAGTGCTAATTGAGTTCAGGTTATGTAGCTACTAAAATCTGACTTGCTTGCCCTATGTTTTGATCCCTAGATTTCTCTTAAAATTTCTGTGCAACCCCAGTATTTCTTTGCATGTAATGTTTGTTGGCTAGATGGTGTTTACGCTGACTGGTGTGTTTGGGCGCCTTTGATGAAAATTCCTGCAGGAATTCCCATGTGTGAAGCAACTGAAAAGGGTGGTGATGTGCTCTGCTCCTGGCTTGCTAAGATCCGCAGTAATGCCAGGACTAAGTTACTGTGTACCAACGCTAGGAATGTCAGATCTTTATAGTCTTCATTTTATTGCCTCATTTTCACCATTGCCCTGTGCCTGGATCAGCTGGTCTGTTTACATCTCTGCCCACTGGTTCTCTTGGATGGTGGTGACAGAATGTTCCTTCCTCCTTTGGTTGAAGTCTAGGCAGAGAGGCAGCCAAGAAATCCAGCAGTATGATGTAAATAGTAAGGTTACAAAATTGTCATGTAAGAAAGCAAACGCTAAAACCCGATTGCATCCACATGCCCATGTCGAAAGCTTGGCAAGGGAGGGACAGCACCAGCCTGTATTTTTCCTCCTGCAGTAATGCATGCAGGATGACCAGGACTGAATGTCCAAGGACTTGTTACTTGTAACTGGACTTTTGTAGAAAGCCAAGAACACTTAAAAGGCAGGGAGTTTATGGAGACTGTGACAATTCCAGATTCAACGTTCTGCAGCCTTCTGCCCTGGAAATATTTGAGCTGTTAACGACACTGCAGAGGAGACCTGCGAGTCATTTTACCTGCTTCATTGTGCGTTGCTGTGTTATAGACTGCTGACGTTTATGGCATTTATTTTTATTCCTAAAGCTGCATGCAGTAATATAGTACAGATAGGAGCTAGCAGCATTTGCGGGTGCTAGTCCTCAGTCCCTGCCTTTGGGATTCTCCCCACCTCGCCAGGAGTGCTCAGAATGGCAACGCGAGCACCGTCAGGGAGGATGCTGCAGCCTGCTCTGCCGGCTGCCACCTCTCGCCTCTCCTCCCTGTGCTTGGTGTTCAGTTGTGACTGAGCCAGAGAGAAAATATTAATTAGAACATACTGTATCACGATATGGAGAGAAGGATGACATAGTTGCAATGTTCAGTGATAGGTTAATTTTTGTTGGTACATGTTTAGCAAGCTCTAAGGAACTAAAACTGAACTGCGAAGTTAAGCAAAGTGCAGCTGTGAAAACTATCTTGTCGGGATCCTGTTATCAATGCACCGACCTTGTTAAGCCAGAGAACAGTTCTAGCATGCTACAAACTGGCATTTCTGGCACAGCAAAAGTAGCTTTGTTCTCAAAAAGACATAAAAATGGCCTTCTAGATACAGAAGCACTTTAGCGTGTCTGCTTTCTCTCTCTTCTAATTAGGTGGCAGAGTCTTCCCAGTTGAGCAAAAATATCACAGGGACCTCTGTGCTGAATTACAGCAGAAAATATTAAACAGAGATTCCTCTCCTTTTTATGCACACACTTCCTCTTAATGCTCACTTGTATTTGATCAACGGAATATCCTCCCATACCAGTACTCTTTGCAGAAGTCCATATAAGTTTTAGTCCAGCTCCTCCATCTGATCTTTCATCACTACTGACTTTGAAAAGTTTTTATTTTCCTTAGGCATATCCCTCAGCAATTTCCTGTGCCATCCAAGTAAAGCATTCATTATTGAAATTTGTGTGATTTAATAATTTCCTGGCACAATGATTCCAAAACATGTGGGAGGAAAAAGGGTGAAGGATTTTTTCCATTTCCAGGTGTTTGTTTTATTGCCTGAATCCTCGTTCTTGACCTTTTTGAATGTTTTTTTTGTCGAGTTGCATTTCAGCTGCTTGTCCAGCGCAGTGGTGAGAAAGGTGGTGTGGTTGGACTGTCACCCTTGCAGCTGAAGGTGGTGGGAAGGACGCTCGTTCTTAGGAATGTGATGTACCTGACTGCTCTAGCATTTCTAGCTTTGAATTTCTGGAGCCATTTCCCTTTCCACAATCTCCTTAAGCTAAATAAACACTTTTTTCAATTGCCTGCTTTACTAATCAGTGTTTGAAATGCAATATTGAGGCCTCATTCCCCACTCAAGCTGACACAGAGTGTGCCGGGAGCTGGAGCTTCCCCTGTGCCCAAGCCAGGTAAGACAAAGAGCAGAACCAAAGCAGCTCTTCGCCAAGGGACATTGCTGCTATCGCTGGACACCAGTCCCTCGGGGCAATGACAGAGCAGTGGGGTTTGGGTACGTTAGAGGGCAAGAAACTAGAGTCTTAATTGAAGAATGTACTTACTTAAGAAATAGGCACATATTTATGTTGAGGGTCACGTTAAAACCATTAAGCTTCCTTGTATCTTTGCAGTTAGGGACGTGTCGATGTATCGCCAAGTCAGTTGGGCTGTGTTAATGATCCGCGTGGATCTCCAGGGAATGTCTTACCCCGGTGTCTCAAGTGCCAGGGTTTATCAAGCCAATTCCTGTAAGAACAATTTTCACCTGGTATTTCAGAGAATCATTAATTCTGACTTATCTTTCCTTGGTTTAGTGATAAATAATGGAATCAGATAACATTTGAAGAGACATTTGTTTAGCCTCTACAACCTTGTTACATACCTGCCCAAAAGTACTTAAAATGAGCAGTCATAAGAAAAGGAAGAGAACTTCTGATGACAGCCTCGAATGCTCTGTTCTTTAATTGTTCAGTCATCTGCAGGCCATGTAGTAAAACAAAATGTAGTCTTATTTTGACTCTCATCAACTGCTTTGCTGTTTTAGTACCTCTGTCTGTAGTGTGGAGTGACTGGAAGATTGCCAAGTGAAGAGAAGTCTGTGTGTGAACAGCCGGGAGGGATAATATGTAAATCTGGTGGAAAGAGGCTATTAAAGGCAGTGTTGAGATATAATGGAAAATAGACAATATTGAGCCTCATCAGAAATATCAACATAAACAGCAGCCACTGTACAATGTCTCCAAAGTGAACTTTGTTGCTTTAAATAACTGCATGCTACAGAAAACAGATGGGTTATGAAATCTGTGAGCAGACTTCCAGAAAACAGTTTGGTCTTTAGGAACGTGTCCATGTTGGTGTTCAGCGTATCCTCCTGGCACAAGGGGACACGAGGCTGCTTCTCCCTGCTGTTGTATTTACATAATACAGCAAGGAGCTGGAAAGTTGGATTACATGCAAGCCAAATATAGCTGAAAATAATACTGCATGTCGTATGTAACTATGAATGGAGATGAATAGAGAGGAAGCGATATCTGAGATAAGCAGTATAATAAATGCTGCTTTGTTGCTTCGTAACCCAACAGCTGAGGAGCTACCACACCACTGAAACAAACCAGGAAGCCCTGACTAACCAGAGGGACCACTCCGACAGCTTCCCAGACTCTCGGTACCACCAGCACATCCAACTGCATCATTTTTTGACAAGAGTGGGTGGACTGGGAAGTGACAGACCATTCCAAAATGTTTAACTTTATATGACAAATGAGGACAGATGCAGGCTGTGGTTTAATGCTATGGCAATCCTTGTTTTGGAATAATTGATGAAAAAGCTCAAGACAGTTTCCCGTATTCTACCAGACATTTATGCAGCCATTTGTTTGCTTGCTTTGCGATTGAATATGATCAGTTGCAGCCCAGACATAGCAAATCAAGCTCCTGTTTGCAGACACAAACTTGGCAATACACATTAACTGAACATAGTTCTTGCATCAGGCAACACATCATGTGCTGGCTGTGTCACATTCTAAACTACGAGAGAAACATGCAGATATTTAAGGACCTTTGGAAGGGCCCATGAAAGTGGTTATTTCTCAACACTAAACACGTTTCTTTCAGGTCTTTAGTTCTCCTCTTCCAGCATAACCAAAGAAACAAAAGAAAAGCTGCTCATTATTCTCAACAGTTATGTTTCAGTCTTCATGAAATAGAAATGGATAGAAACACACAAAGACAACCCACATCTGATGTGCTCTGGCTACAGAGCCTTACTTGATCCAGAATTTTAAACATGTTTACACTAGGCTCTGGTTGAGTGGGAGCAAATGTCTTGTGGAGAGCTAGGATGGAAGAGGGAAAACTCTGACACTGGGACTAGAAATCCTTCCTTTGCTTCCTGAATGCAATATTGCGTGGTGCAGAAAGAGGGAGGCAACTAAAAGCTTCTGTGTAACTGGATCTCCACACATTCTTTTTGAAATTAATACTTTATTAGATCTCATTTTCCATGATGAGGACCAAAAGTCTGCAAAGAAATGCAACCACGAAATGCTAAATAAATGGTTTAACTTGCACTTTGTATGCTTCCCTTTCATCTTTGTGTTTGCTAAGGATACTCTACATATCCGTAACAGCACAGTTTGCCAAAAACTGATGTCACTTTTTTTATGTTGCAGGGCACGTCTCAGGCCTTTAGAAAAGTAGGAAGTACCAAATACTCTTTAAAGTCAGGAAGATCTTTCTAAAAAGACAGGTATTTCTAAACAGATTACCTGTACTCTGAAAATCTAGGATTGTAAATTCCCTCTGGTGCTTGTTAAGGCTGCCTCTGCACAAGAGGTTTTTCCCCTTTATTTAACATCCTTCATACAAGTAGGATCAATTACATGGAAAGCACTGACATAAAGGGGCACAGCTGTCTTTATCTTGCACCATTTAAACTCATTCTAGTGTCAGGGGAGCAAAAGTGCTTATATGTTGCGTCTGCTAGCATTGGTAGGAATTTTTTGACATTTCATTATGAGGACTTCGAGAATGTAAGTCTGGGCTTACCTACATTTTATGCTAGCTCAGCCATCTTGCTTGTTATTTTCTCAAAAATCTAAAAGGTAGCAAACGTGTATGGTTGTTGAACCTCTCCAGGAAACACCTTTGTGTTGTGTTTGCGACTTGAAAATTCTAGTTAAGACTGAAGTTCCAGAAAAGCCAGTCTGTTACATTCAGGTTATATATGTCATTAAGAAACATGAAACACAGAGAGCTTCCATTAAAACCTGTTCCACAAACAATTCAAGAGAGAGGAAGCCAAGGGTGAGTAACAAAATTAGGGTGACTTTTATTTTCAGCTTTCTGAAATCCTACAAGCTGACAAAAAAAGGACCCAAAACCAAAAAACCACCAAACTAAACCCAGGGCCTGTGTGTTACAAAAACCAGCATCATACGGTCTAATAAAACCCTATTTTTGATCGGAAGAACACAGTTCAAGAAATAATGGTGTTTTCAGGAGGGGATTTCTGAACCTATCTTTAAAGTTAATGCAGACAGAGGTACAGATTCATACAAAAGCAGGAATTTGGGCATAAAGAAAGGGAACAAAAATACTTAATGAACAAAACAACTAATTCAAGAAGGTGCAGGCCTTGGTCAAATTTGTTTTTTCCCCATGATTTGGGTTGACTGCTTCATAGATTTGCCAATAAGGGCCAAACCCCTGCTTCAGCCATTCCTTCTAAATAAAAGTCTCTCTCCGCTCTCTGGCTGCCTATTTTCATGAAACTTGCAGAAATCTAGGATCTTTGAGCTTATTCCTCTCATCACATATGCATCAATTTGGCTAATGGCCTAAAAACTTACTATGGTGGGGAAAAGGAAATGGGCAAACATAGGGAAAACATAGTCATAAAAGACTTGTTCCTTCAGGGCATGGGGGGAATTCATAGCTTATGAATTTAAAGAGTGCTTCTTTCCAGGATTAAGAGTAGGGGAAATATATTGTAAAGGCCCGATAGAAAATTAGAAGTCTGTTTACCATCTGCATGGTTTATTACTACACTTTAAAATGTAATGGGGTTTCTGCTTTTCTTGGCTTTATTCTATTTCCTGGATAGTATAATAACGTTAAGAAAATCAGCACTGCAGTTTCCCTGTCAAGGGCATATTTCAAAGGAAACAACTAAAAGGCCCCAACAGTCAATATATTCAGCATTTCCCAAATCACCCTGTTAATCTACAATGAGAAAACATTGGTTCATTCAGTCTTGCCGTAGGACAGAAGTAATAACCAGGAGACTGAAGACCACTTCAGGTCCTTTCCAGTCTTTTATTCTCGCATCCTGTTTATGCACACTTACTAGTTAGGCTCCTAAATGGTATCTAACCATTCAGACTATTTAGGCTAAGATTTTACATGGTTTAATTTTAAGTGTAGCTTGGTTTCTTGACATTCCACAACTAGTGAGATTAGCCATAGGTGCACAGTTGATTTTATATTAGCTATCTCATTTCCTTCCATTAGTTCTGTTTTCAAAGAACAGGTTCACCCTCTATCCACTTGATGGATGAACTGCCAGAGAAAACATTCTGGAGGAATTCAGCTTCTAAAAAGGCTGACGTAGCAAGCAGCCCTGACCCATCTGTCATGATTTTGAAGACAAACGTTGACTCCCATGCCTTTTATTTGGCTTTGCGTCACTGACCAGTAGACCTCTGTTTTCACAAGGTTGGTCTGGAAGAGTTGCAATTTCAGCTAATACACTGCTGTGAAAGTAATTCAGCATCTGTGCTGCAAACCTCGGAGAACACCAGTGTCCACAGAAGAAGCAAATGACTATATGAATGCACAGAGAGCATGAATGTCAGCGCACTGCACAAAGACAAACAGAAATGGCTTCTTTAAATGGAAATGCTTCTGGGAGGAAAGACAGGCTTACTGTTTGCAAGTTACAAGTAAATTACATATCATGGCATTAGCTCTGTGGGGAATCTAAAGACCTCAAGCCTGCACTGCTACTGCCTCTAGACACTTCTGTTCGTTTTGACATTAAATGCCATCAGAATCTATCATCTCCAGCAGAGCTTTCCATGCACAGGGAATACAGGATGGGGTTTCACAGACCAAACTAAATTCATAAAGTGACCTTTATCAAGAACATGTCAGGAATTAAATCCACCATAACAGGCGATTTCCTTTAAATGCTATGTGTGTAACAATATTCTCCTGCCAGAGAATGACCTAGAGGGAATATAAACATTAAACAGTTACATATTAAACAACTCTGCAACAGAATCTTTACATTTCAAGTAATTTCTTCAAAAACATTACATTTTCAATTTTTACCTGTCTGCTCTCAGGAGCTTGCGCAATGACTTACAAAAACCACATGAGAAACTCATCCAGAGGCTCAGAGTACTTCGTATGACCCAGAGTTGTGCATTCAGTAAGAACAGATGGGAAAAGGAGAATTGCATTCGAGAGGAGAAGAACATTATTTGAATGGAAGTTTGCACTAAAATGGAGAATGATTGCAGGACAGGCGCAAGGAGTCAGTTCTGGATGGAAGACGAGGAGAGGAGACAGTTCTTGACTCGGCAGTGAGAAGCCTGTTGGAAGAAGAGAGGAGAGACAGATGGGAGGAAAGGGGAAGGCTCCACCACCTCCAAGCTGGAAAGAAGTCCAAGGAGTGAGGATGTGGCTTGAAAAACAGGGAGTACAATTTCAAACTGGATCCTGAAGAAATAGGGCAGTCAGTGAGGGCCTTGAGATGCACGAAATGTCAGTTTTCTCTGTGAGAGATGAAATTGTAACTTCTGGAGTTGTCGTGATGCTCTGTCTTTGCTGCACCACATCTTCATGCTGTGACCGCCGATACAGCATTTGTAAGGTTTGCATTTATCTGTTAGGGAAAGCCTTGACGCTCAGACAGTGCCAGTCAGCACACAGCTGGAACAGATGCGGATCAAGCACTCTGTGTTCAGTGCTGTGCCACACACGTCAGATCTACAGCAGTTTGTAGTGGTCAGCGGCAAGGATACGCAAGTCCAACTCGCAGACTCCCTGTCACCTGCAGCTTTACTTGTTCACACTCAGGCAGATCTCCCGCTGTCAGTGGACGCTCTCTCATATAGGCCAGAATATGTGCTAGTGCCTTTTTTTTTAATCAAAATAGTAAAGTGGCCAAACATTTGCAAATGAAACACTTTTGTAGTTAAATGATAATTTGAACTGATGTTGTTCAGCTCCAAGACTCCAAGAGGAAAACTTAAGAGAAACACATGTTGCTTTTCCAGTGAGACTTCCTTGGCTGATTCTGTGGGAAGAAGACTAGGAACATACACAATACATATAACATTCTTCCATGTAAATAACAGCCCCTCCAAGGCAAAAATGCAGCTCTTCTTAGGGCTGTTCTCATATACTGAAAAAGAGCATCAGGCTGCCATCCATAGAAGAAGCCAGAAACCCAAACATCTGGAGGACAGCAACCTCTGAAAAATAGAGAAACATTTACCAGGAGCTTTTCCATTTGCATTGTTAAAGGATTGCTAGGGATTACACCCTTCTCAGCTGCTAAATGCTGTTGCTCTGCCTTTTGTAAAGGAGCAAGAGAGTAGCAGCTAATCAGGGGGGTACTAGCATAGCAAGCAATTAGAGACTTGAGACCCTCTACGTTTCCTTTATTAATAGACTATAGACTGTAGGAGAAATACCTTAAATAAGGCCAGTAGTGCCTCTCTGTTGAGAGATCCCAAACTAAATACAGAAAACAGGGTTAAAAGACTCAGTTAAAACATCCATGCACATGGCTGACTGTACAGAGGTGAGTTTCTTTAGCTACAGAAGCTCAGCTAGTTGCAAAGTGGAGAAGAGACAGCAAAACGCTTTTCCCACTTTTTTGATTGTGTCAAAATTTCAAACACTATCAGCTAGCTCTTAGAACGCATCATGCTTGCGAAGAAACCAACCCTTGTCAGCAGCAGAGCCAGGTGTTAAAAAGAACAGATATTTAAACACAGAGCAGCGTAAAGAAGATACAAATGAGAAAGCCGTCAGGAGACAAAAGTGTGGCAAAGCTCTTTAACATAAAGTGAGATGCTTTTTTTGCTATAGAAATTATGGGATGTTGTAATTAGGATCTGGCCAGCTGGGAGTGGGCATAAAGTGTTATATTATTAAAACTGGAACCAAGAAATATAACAGACCTTTAATTTTAATTATACTTTAAAAGAGCCTTGATTTCCTTGCCAGTGATCTCTCTAGTTCGTGTCAGCAGTCTAGTGCCAGACTACTAAGAGTGACTGCACACAGTACACAGTGATTTTTGTGCATTTGTAATTCTTGCTAGTAAAAATATCTGAGACAGAACTGTTGTTTCTTTCCTTTGTCACAATTTTCTTTAAAATATAAATTATACAAAACCATATATCCTACAATGATGTACATTACTTAAGAAGTCCTACTTCATTTGTGAAATAAGTGATGAAAGTCTGTGGCTCGTTTTTTTAAAACAAAGCTAGTTAGCCAAATCAGAAAGCCAAAGTTAGCAATTGGAGCTCTGGCTATAAATAATTAGCATCCATAAAGTAACTGTGAAGGAGGGCGGTTGACAAAGGACAACACAAAACAAGTTCATTATATCAAAATGGGCTGGTTACAGAGCATATCCTGACGTCCCACCGATGGTCCTGCCCCTGCAGCACTGTTGCCTTGCCCTCATTTAAAAATTGATATAGCTAACCTACCGTACACAAGCTGCTACTAACAAACCTATGCAGTAGATGCTACTTGTGGGAAAGTAACGGAAGGTCGGCGAGGAGGACTGTAAATATGCTCAAGTGACTCGCACCGGGAGTGCTGGGAAACACATATATCACACTGATTGTTGTTCAGTCTGATGTGCTTGCTAGTGGAACATCTGCACTTAGATAACGTGTATGTGATGGACTCAGGGACACCTTATCTAGCTACTTAAGAATCCCGCCCAAAGCACAGTGGGAAAGCTATGCCTGCCTGAACCCTTGAAATACCAGCAAGAACAGGGAGTCTGTGCGCTTTCGCTCTCTCACTCTTGCTAATAAGGACTCTTTATTGCTCCACAGTGCCTGTGTCCCCTGCTTGTGTGTCCCTGCTCGGATGCTGCTTCAGAGATTCCCCAATCCGTGACGTATCAAGATTAAATTTGTTCTTTGCCTTTCATCCATGGTTTTGTGGTTGTCCCTTCATCCTGACTGCATCGGCTCATACACTCAAACTGCTTCTGAGACCATGTAAAGAAAAATTGTCTCCACCTCAGCTCCATTTTTGCTTGCTTTTGAGAGAACAGTCCCTGGTGCCTAACCCCAATAGTGAGTCCTCTGGGGAGAGCTACAGATCCCAGATTTCCTGGGGGCTTTGGCAGCACCCCAGTCCCAGCACCTCCTGACAGCTCTTCAGTGGGCTGTTCTGGGACTGGGTTTCCTCAGTCCAGCTGCAGACCTTCAGATCCCCAACATATGGCAAAGGGGTCCCCATGGCTGCAGCCTACGATTGCGCGTGCCAGTTGGAACCAAGGTGTCCAGCAGAGTCATGCCTGTGATTCCTTTGGAAACCTAACCCAGTTTTGGTAATTCCCAGTTCCGTGTATTAAAAATGGATGAGGTTAAGTAAAAATAACAAGGTTTTAAATTGTAATCTATTTAGAATTGTTTTAATCTGCCTTTTGGTTTTGAGTCTTCAGGGGTCCCTTGTTCAGCTTTTCTTTGTAACCCACAGGACAAGAAACTCATTTATAACAATTTAAATCAGAGATTCTCCTGTAATCTTGTGTTTCCCAGAGCTGGGCTCTCTGGGAAAATGTGAACAACGCAATGCTCCAGATAAAACTGCTGGAGCTAGCAACACCACAGCAATCAGCTTCCATGTTGAAGGATTACTGCAATTTAGGAAAAACGTAACAGCAGTAACATTCACCTCCTCCATCTGATGCTAACGGGCTGACTAGGAGTGAGGGTTAAAAACCAAGGTGTTGATATACCTCTTGCATGTTGGACCCTCCACTTGTTAACAACTTTCCGACGTCAGCTCTTCAGGGAAAGGAACCCTATTTCCATTTAGAAATTCAACAGGGCAGAACAGCAGGATGGCTTTTCAAATATACCTGGTAACAGTCACAAAACCCCTCACTCACCTTTGGGCATGGCAGTAGGTATCAAAGCGCACACGGTGCCACCATCTTTTGGTGGGCCGCGGGCAGTGGGCAGCCACATCGTCTGACCAAGCCAGACCCAGGCACCGGCTGAGCCAATGGTGCTCACAGGGGTCACTGAGCCGTGGTGGCTGCCCTGGCCCTTCTGCACCCAGCTGGGGACCGCGACTGTCCAAGGCCACAAGCGCCTCTGCTCCCCTGCGGCCAGGCGGCGGGCCCGCAGGCAGGGGGAGCGGGCCTGCGCCCGGCCTTCAGTGCCCACCGCGGGCCACGGCCTGGCGGCGGGGCGGCCCCGCGGAGCCCCTTGCCTTTCCCCTCACCCATGGCGGGACCCTCAAAGCCCTGACAGGGACATCACGCCCGCCACCGCCGCGGCTGCCCTGAGGAAAGGCGGGAGGACACCGTGCGGATCACGGCACCCACCCGCCGCCGCGGGCAGCTGGGGAGGGGGTCGCGTCACGTGAGTACGTGTGGCAGCGGCGGAAGGATACCGGGGTCTGACAGGTCCTCCCCCCCCTCGCCGCTGCCCG
>VXBO01000662.1:503658-546821 GCA_013400135.1 Rhinoptilus africanus
CTCCCTCATTCGCCCCCGTGCGGAGCCGCCGTCCCGCTGAGCGCCGCGGGAAGGCGCGTAGGGCCGGGCCCGACCCCGGTGCGGGCTCCCGGGCTGCCGCCTCCCTCCGTCCATCCATCCCCCGGGCTGCCTCTCCGCCGGGCGCCCGCGATTTGTGCAGAGTCACTCGCCGCCGGAGGGACCTCCCGCTCCGGGGAGGTGCCGGGCCGGGGCCGGACTGCTCGCCCCGGCCACCGCGGGGGCTCCCCCGGCTCAGTTTTGGTGGGTGCCTTAATCTTGGAGAGGGGTCGAGGCGTCTCTCTTTTACCTAAACGACCATCAGCATCCGGATCGCGGGGGTTCATGGGGACGTCTTTCTGTGCAGCTGCCAACTGGGAGGAAACTGGTGAGATGAGGCACAAGAAAGCATTTGGACTTGGGAGCTGCACGGCCTCTGTCCCTCTTCCCAAACATAACAATATTAAAAACCCCCATCCCTAACAATGGCATAGTTCTGTTCTTCATAGCCTGTGAAAACCATAATGCCAGTGTTGGAAAAGATCCAGGACTAATGGATGCAGCACAGACAAACCGGTTTATCTGTTTCCTTGTGAACTGGTGGTGATGAGGGAGGGTTGTAAATGGAGTGAGAGAACACTGGTCTCTGAACATGCAGTTTGAGGTAGGAATTAAAGGAATTTGCTAAATGAATGAGAGAACAGGAAGTGGACTTGGCAAGTCATCCTTCTGTCTCTGTACCGCCCCTTTCTGTCAAATCAGGCATCCATTTCAAAAATATGAACTGGATATCATCCGTAAGTGTGGACTTTGTGCCACTTCAAGGGTTTCATCTGGGGAAATGGTTATTGCCACTTCCATCTTCCTTTGGGAAATGTTTTTCTGCTTGCCTGGAAGAACTGTCTTGGTCACTCTGGAAGCAGCCTTAGCGTGAAAAACAGTAATAAGGCTAGCGAACTCCAGAAATATCTTATCTCCGTGTACAAGGGAGCAGACACACCTGTCTCCTCAGAGTTGACGTGGATTAAGAGAGTTTAACATAGTGAAGAAGAATTATACTATCACTCCCCCTACCCCCCTCCCACCAAGGTCTAGTATAGCAGTGATTGTAGTAACATCCGGTGAATCCCAAAGAACTACAGTACAGCTGTCTGAGTAAGAAACTTGGGATCAAAGTGGTTTTGATGTCAGATTCTCCTTAGAAGCATGTGGTTCTTCCAATTTAAAGCTAGCAGACATAACCACTCCTGCTGGGTGTGTTTAGGCTAAACAATAATGATGAGAGAATATCACACTTAGTATGCCATAGGTGTATTATTCTGCTTTGCATATTAAATGACTGTTTCTGTGAGGGCTAGCGTTGTGTGTCTTGCAACATTGCCAATATTAGCATTGTGGTACTTCTGTTTTGGGTGGGGGGCTAGCAACTTCTCAAGGGATTTGTACTGAAGTCATATTCTATTTTTTGCTACCACCTGCTTTTGCTTCTAAATAATTGAATCTAAAACTGGGCTTGAGGGACTTTTTCCCAGCGTGGAGGCTGCGGAAAGGAGCAGGGGAAACCTTGGGACCCCTGCTGCTAACATGTAGGACCAAACTCTTGTGGATTCACTCTTTCCTGCATCTTTCCCCCATTTGAGTGCAGTAGCTCCAAAGCAGTACTCTGCTACAGAGAAATTGAGACTAGCAGTGCCTGGGAGTAGGAATGCAGTCGTCTTCCTCAGTGCTTCTTCTGCAGTTGTTTCTACATGGTGGGATAAACTTGGAGGGAAATTAGAAGGAATGTGGGAACTGGTGGTGTTTGCTCTGGCTGGATATCTGCAGTGCAGTTTTATCAGCTCTAACTTATTTTTGTGTTGTAAACATCCAGAGTCATGTGTAAATGATACATGATGCTTGACTGGTAGAGAATTCATTAAAAGATTAGGCCTTCACTCTTCTTCATAACCTTTTGCTATCACCCATATATTTAGCTTTATCACCTTAATCTCTTTTGTACCCCTCACCCCACCCCCATTACTTCCAAGAAATTGTCTTGGCTGCAGTTAAGTTGTTGTCTTTAAAATTAGTGTAACAGGTCTACTGCTCTGCTTTATGATGTTAAATCCAAAAAAGTTACAATTCCTTATAGTTGCTGTGTTTCAGTGATCCTGCATTAAATATTCCTGCACCTTAAGTCAGCCTGTGTACTCTTTATACTTGTAGCCATTTTAATTAATATGTCTTTAAGTGGTTAAAATAGCTGTTAGTGCTGTAATTACTCAATTCCAAGTTCAGACTGTTGCTGATAAAACATTGTTTCTCTTAAGTTCAGAGTCTTCCCAAGATAGTTGTCTGTACTTCCCTAAAAGAACTGAAGCACACAGAAAGTCTTCTCTGGAGAAATTAACATAAGTTGCAGTGCTAAATACTGAACTCTTCTCTCCCACTCTGTCTAGCTGGAAGTGGATAAATGATAGTGTGAAGTGAAACAGCGATCTTGGTCCACATAAAATTGGAGGAGTACTAGAGATCAGCAGACTGTTTACATTCCTTGTGAAGCTCATTTTGCTTTCTACTGCTCGTCCTCTGACTGAACTGTAGCTCCAAGCCTGTGCAGGAGGAGCGATTGCCAGTCACAGTGCATGCTAAATTTGAAGTTGTTATAGCTTGTATGTACAAGGCTAGTGTGAGCTGAAAGATGGAGAATAGCTGCAGTAAAAGAAAGATGTCCAGCTCGTGTTGTGGTAGTAGTCAAGCTGGGAATGAATGCAAGTCTTCCTGTTTGTTTAGCTTCATTTAATGCAATTGAGCAGGTTCTTTTAGGTGTGGACCCTGTAACTATGAGTCTTCACAAATCCATAAAGAACTTGCATCTTGCTCATTCTTCCTACAGAGCGTATCATAGTTAAGTCCTATAGCAAAGGAGTAGAATAAGATAAGTACTTGTTTCTTATCTATCTGATAACTGACCAGCTGTAGCAGCACAAACTACACCAGCCCTGCTATAGTGAAGTACTAGTACACACTACTTACGCTACTGTGATTTAATCGGGTTCTTAACTCTAGGGCTTCTGCTGGAGCAGTGAATTATAAATTACTTACCAGATTGAATGCTTCCAAGGGGATTGTAGTTTACAATGGAAGTGCTGTAAAAGACTAAATATACTCGGTCATAGACTGGAAGCAATGTTACTGGAATTCAGTGTACAAAGTGTTCTTGATCTAAAATTAAACTTTTCCTTTACTTAGTCATTGGTTTGTTCTTAAAAGCTTGTCTTTTGAGTTGGTTGGTGTTTTTTTGGTTTTCACTAGCAAAAAATCTCTGCTTGCCTGCAGAGAAAGCTGTTACTTATACAAAGTCTCAGGTTCCTAGGTTGGGGCTCCATCCCTTAGATGGATAGACACATCAATCTGGAGGCAGGATTCTGCTTTCTGTTGAATAACTAATACAGACTCTTGAGCACAACCAACTAATGAGAAAACACTTGTGTGCCTGACATGCTCTTGATGTACAAGTTTTATGCATCTTGGTGCAGTACTGAGAAGCTAGGGTATACTGGTTTTAAACATAAAGAATGCAGATTTACATGTGATGTTTTCTGTACGAAAACACTTTCTGTTTGGATAATCCAAGATGTCTTATTAAGAACTGCTATCTGTTGTGTAATAGGCATGACTGAGCTGAAGGGTAATAATGGCTTTTGTGAGTTTGCTTTGGCTGGACATGTGGACTTAAAAGCACTTAGGATATTTGCAACCAGTAAATGACTTTTTGGACTTGTATCCAAAAGGTAGGGCTATATATCGTGACTTGATTCAGCTATTTAGGGTTGAAGAGACCATATTTGCTCACTGAATTGAAAAGTGCTGTACATGTGGTAGGGAAACTCATTCAATAGATAATCTAATCCTCATCACTGATACTCAAAACCAAGGTTTTTTTGTAGGGAGTAACTGTCATTTAAGATGAAATCCTAATTGCAGCTAAAACCTGTGAGCTGGTGGTCTTGCATGTTTCAGCTGTTGTATATTTCCTTGATGTCCTTCACAGGTCAAGATGGGAACTATAGCAAGAGATGAGGTGTAGGAGGGAAGTTGAGAGGGGATGTGCAACAATTGTATGCAGATCCTTATTGAGTATGATTATAACTTCATATATTCACTTGAGTAAAGGAGTTCTGTATTACGGTGTTCTTGGTTTGTATGATGCTTAAAATTATATGTGCTTACGGAACTTTTAGCAGTCAGTTTTTAATATTTGGATACCGATAGCCTCTGTCTGAACCTTGCTCTTTTCTACTGTGCTTAAAAACCAATAGCTTATCACCTCTAAAAAGCATTTCCACTAGAGCTGTGTGGCATAAAGCTGAAATGGGACACTTACTGAACCCTGAAGGGATCTGAAATTCCCAGAGTTTTTCTGACTCCAGCATTTGACTGGTGGTATGTCCCAAGTATTGGAGTGTCAGTATTGAACAGGCAGCAAGTTAGGCTTAAGTATGTCCCATTAGAGAAATGGACTTAGTTTGAAGACTACTAGTATCGATGTCTGAGTTGGTCTGTGCTGACTCAGTCTGGATCGCTGCACTCCATAGAAAGGGAAACACATTAGAAAGTCCAATATTTAGTGAGAACTCCTGTGTAAAAACATCTCAACTCCATTTCTTAGCAGATGATACCATGTTGGTAAAGTAGAATGGGGAAAGACTAAATCTCAGATTAATAGTTGTATTTCATCCTAGGTGTAGGATCTGTGTATCTTCATTTGGGTTGAGAATCAGATAATACGTCTCAGGTTAATCTTTACCATGTCAGTAACTTCTTAGTATCTATAAGATGCTTAAAAGTAAGTTTGGTATCTAATCCAGCCTGCTGTAATACTATATACCTATGAAGCAAAAATCTTTTTAGTCTGGTTCATTGAGCTGATAGTGAAGATAGTTCTACGCTATACATGTAGATAATGGGTGTTAGGGCATGAAGGGGTAGGGGAGGCATTAGGCCATTACTCGTAAAACAGAATGTTATCTTTTCCTCTACAGCGAGGCTTACAGTAAGCTAAGTGAGGGTCCTTGGTAGGGTTTAACTGGATTACCCAGAAGCAAAGTATGGGGTAAAATCATGGAAGGAGGCTATCCCCACAGTAAATATCCCTGGAATGACTTTGTAAGATTGAATCCTTCTTTTCAGAAGAAGGCAACCTTAGTTTGAGAATGCTGCTTGCCTAAGAAGCATAATAAAAAATGAAAAATTAGTAGCAATTGAGAGGCCTGATGTTCACTCCTTTATGAAAATAATCTGTGAAATCTCTAGTTAATACATACAACTTCAGTAATGACCTGTAGCACCTTCACCGGAAGCCTTTGAAGATATATGGCTAAATACTTGTTGTCTCCTGTAATAAAGTTTTCTTAATTCTGTGCTTGAGGAAGTGGGGAAGGTGCTTTAGAACAACGTAGTCCACGTTGTCCTGGCAGTTTTGTCCCATCCAGGATAGAAGTGATGCTGGCTAATGTCCCTTTGGTGATAAAGGGATTCTGCTTGTGTTCTTACGTATAGTCATAAGGAATATACCTCTTGCACTGCTTCTGTTTTACAGGAGCGCATACGATCTGATGAAGATGCTTAATCAGTCCCCCAATGGCAGGAACAGTCTTCAGTGTTTTCAGACTACTAAAATGTGAAGCTTTGTCATCATTCATTGAGGCTTGCAGTATTCACATGACCATCATTTAGGGCATTTTGCCTTTAAAAGATGTGACTGACTTTCCTAATAATAAAGATGACAGCGATACTCCTGCATAATTTAGCGTTACATTTTCTTAAAGCTTTGCTAGATTTTGTAACAGTTAAAATGGGAAATGTTAATACCAGAACTTGATGCAAAATGTTACTTAATGAAGATACCGAAAGTATTATTCTTCAGTATGGATCTGATTTTGCAGTGAATAACCTTGGGCTTAAAGCTGAACTTCAAGCAGGCTAGTGCCTTGAGGTTCTTGCATGCAGAATGAGTGGCCAGGGGCTGTCTCTTGGAGAGCAGATCAAGCTGAAGCACAGTAATTGAGAAGAGACCTTGAAGAAGCTGTGTTTGTACTTCAGTATTCTGGAAATACATCTGAGTTTGGATTAATTAAATCAAGTTAGGAACTTTGCTATGCTGCAGTTAAATCTCTTGACCACTCTTGTGACAATTTAATTAGTCTCTTAGTAGGTAGACTCAGGTCATGCTCAACATTAAAGTGCTTGAGTGTACTATGTGAACATGTCATTTTTCACAACAAGTGGACATTGCCTGGTCTAGACCATGTGACCAAGAACAATGGAATTAAGGGCCCACCATGTATTCCTCTCTTGTTCGAGGTCACAGAAGTTGATGGAGCTAAAACTCGTATGTTTATTGGGTACTAAAACTTTATGCATTACAGATGAAAAGCACATGAGTTGTCTTGTTGAAACTTCTTTCCTTACTGACACAGAAGCCTGTAATAGCTGCGAGCCCAGTGGAGATTTGTTTTCAAAGCTCTAGCTGCAAGCAGCTCCTTGGGTTCTTGTGCCTAAACTTTGATTCTGTTTTGGAATGAATGGCACCTACTAAAGTTTACTAGTGCGTATTGAAGTATTTACCTATAAAGTGAGGTGTTAGCTGAATGGTGTCAATTTTGCTGAGACATGCTTTTGGTAAGGAGTAAACGTTTTTTTATAAGTGTGTACATTTGGCTTGTATTGCATTACTGAAACTTGAGTACATTGAGATTAGCAGTTAGTGAGCTGAATAGCTCTTCATTAGTAAGCTAAATGGAAAACAAACAATTCCTGAGGCATTCTCGGGCACATTCCTGACACACCATGTTTCTGGGTATCTCTGTTACATACCCAATTTATGATTTAGTGAGTAGCTTTACAGAAACTGTAACAAGCCATGGTTATCCAGATCAAAACACACTAAAACAGTGTTTGTGTCACCATCATGGGTCTTCTTGCCCAAGAAGTTTAGCTTATTGTATGAAGGTCCTAGTGGTATGTATCAAAGGAGTCGAGGTAGGTAATCTCCATCCTGTCTCCTTGAGGGCAGTCATTTTTCACTTGCAGCGCACCGGAAAGTGCTACAGGTTAATCCCTTAAGAAGCTTCAGTGAAGCTGATACTGTTCCTTTGCTTGTACAGCATTGCTCTGGGGCATAAAGCAGGTGCTCAGGCCTGTCACGGTTAACTGTTATATAAAATGCCGCTTGCATACATACCAAGCCGGGGCGTGCTCATAGGTAAATCTGATTTACTGCAGACCAGTTGAAACAGTGATACTCATTCACTGCCACCTCCTCCTGTTAACCAGAAATTGGAAGTGAATGGCAACAAAGTTAACACAAAAGGATGAAAATGAGAAATAGACATCTTCTAGAGCAATCTATTCAGTGGCACAAAATGACTTTAGGTTACATTAAGAGTAACTGCTTTGTGCCTGCTGTCATGTGAATGAGGGCAAGTTATGTTTTGAGAGTTGGACATAAGGCTGGAGGGGGCCTACACTGAAGTCTCTGCCGTTGTTGTTGAGCCATATGGCATGATATCCTGGGTAAGGAGAGATGGAACGACTGATTGTTTTAACACGTCTTTCTTAGTTTTCACTGGTAAGAATTAGATTCTAAGAAGGTGAACGAGTCCATTTGTGAAAATAGGCCATTTGAGACCTACGATGCAGACTTCATTCAGTAATGTTGCTAGGAGTGGGTTGCATACGGGTAATTGGTTCTTTCCGTAAGACCTGCTGCCGCTGTACCTTGTAGCTCTGCCACTTCAGTTTTTAATATCAAATTTACCAGCTTTGCTAAGTCTGGAATAGTGATGCTATTGATAGTATACGGCCTATCACATTACTAGAACCAGGTTAAGCAATAAATGCTTAAGTTAAAGCTCCTTTTAATTTGCATCAATAACACAACTTTGGAATGTCTTTAGGACTTGAGTACTAGGAATTGTGTAGTTCTTTAGCTGCGGAACAAAGAGAAGATAGATCATAGTTCCATAATATATACTCTTGTCAGATAAATATGCCAGTCTGGCATTTCCTTCTGGAAGAGACTTTGGACATAGAGGTTTGAATTAGCCTTCCCATGTTGAAAGTCTAACAAAGCACTCTCTTCTGTCTTTGTAGCTCCAAAATTTGGGCATTAACCCAGCAAACATTGGATTCAGTACCCTAACAATGGAATCTGACAAGTTCATCTGCATCAGGGAGAAAGTGGGAGAGCAAGCACAAGTAGTGATAATTGACATGAGTGATCCAACAACACCCATAAGACGTCCAATTTCTGCCGAAAGTGCCATCATGAATCCAGCCTCTAAAGTAATTGCGCTAAAAGGTGAGTAACCCTTTGTTATTGCAGTATGAAATCTACCGTTTAGCTGTATTACTGCTTACATATGCTCTTAAGCTTAAGATTTTTGTAAGAACTTTCTAAGAAGAATGTATACGAGGATAACAATTCTTGCCTGAACTTGCATGCTGTCTTTTTGGCAGTGGATTTTTCAGTAATCTTTGGATGATTTGCCTCCAAGTAGGTGTAAGATGCTTGGTCTTGGCACTGCAGCCTCCTATTCTTGCTGAGGACTAGGTCAACATTTGGTATACTTTACCTTTAAATAGGTGTTGTAAATGTAATGGACACTTGTAAAGGTGAATAGGAATGTACAGCCTTTCTTACTCTCTGCTCTGTGTTGGCCCTTTCTTGTAGCTCTGAAGAGCTTACTAGATACCAACAAAATGTCATAAGGATAACCAGTAACTGAAAGTCTGAATGTACAAGAATGTTAAGTTTGGCCATCATGAGCTCTTGCACATAGAAGACTTCTGCTTACCTGTACCTGTGGTGTTGATACTACCTTTACGTAGCACTCTGAGCTCAAAGAAGTAATTTTTAATGTATCTCTGGCTCTTTTCTTTGATGACTGACTTCTGGTATTGAATCTCAATAACTGTCACTTACTATGTACTTTTCTTCCTGCATCTTATCTAAACAGATGGTGAGTTAACTTTGTCATGACATTTCGTGTTCAGTAGTACAGAGTGGTCTAATCTCATAAAAAGTACTGAACTTTAAGGTAGCCATTTGACGGTTCACTTCATAGCCAGGTGGGGAATCTTAATCCTCAACTGGTATTATAGTGAAAACATTGTCCATTGGCTTACTGCTAACCGTTTGGCTGCTTTGACTATTGACTGTACCAAGTGAAGGAGAAAAGTATGCTCTTAATGTTTATGTGTGTGTATATGATGGAAGTACAGTTGATAGACAAAACCAAGTTGCAATATTTTTATGAGAGACCTCTACTAGCATGTCCTGTGTGCTATTCATTTCTGCCTAAGTGTGTGTTTTATTGTGAAAGATCATGGTGAAATTACTCAGGGGTCCAAGAAATAACTGTCCTCAGAACTGGTACAAAACCTGTAACTCTTTGTCTTTGATCTCAGGCTTATACTGATGTTAGGGGAAAACTAATGTGTTAATGTTTGACTTCTTATCTGAATCACAGATTCAGCTGATGCTTATACATCTTGCAAAGGACTGCCTTACCTGGGGTGTGGGTAAAGGCAACAATGAAAAAGTAATTTGAGATCTGTTAAGAGTTCACTGTCCTTAATCTTGGACCCCTTTAAACAAACCATATTGGCAAGGAAAGTGTCTTCCCTATACTCGCAGAACTTCATCTCGCTCTTTAAAGGAAACTATATAATCTGGTGTTAAAACTAACCTGCTAACTAAATGGATTATCATCAGCTTCAAAGAGCATAGCCTTAATCTTGCCATTGTTAAGACTTGCTCAAAAGAAGGATGGTTCTGTCCATGCAGAGAGAATGAGCTTGTCCTCTGAAGAGCTAAGATTGGGTGAATGATGTCACATTGACATTCAAAGTTGTGTTGTCAGGTATTGCAAACTTAATGATCTATTCTTCTATAAAAAAATCTAATGACCAAAGGGTTCGGTAGAAAAGAGAATGAATAGAGCTACCTAACCAGTGTGTTGTTCCCCACAATAACCAGCAGAACTACACTGAAGACCATGGTTTAAGTCAGTCTGTCGCTCCAGACTTTCCCTGCTGATTGACTTGAGACTTCAGTAGTCAAAACTGTTGTGTGTTGTGACTCAGTGTGCCATGATGGGGAGTTGCTCATAATCTGAGGATTATTGAGCAATAAACATACAAATCTACCCTCAGAAAAAGAAATGAAATGATTCTTGACTTAAACTGAAGTACTCCACAATTTCATTTCTGGATTGCATGTGGCATTCTCCCGGTGTACCGAGATTTATGCTTTGTCCTTGTCTTCATGATTCTCTTGCTTTGCTCTGTACTGAGAGTACTCCCCAGTTGGTGTAAGTGGAGAATGTAGCACTCGGGTGCTTCCATTGTTTGTGGAATGGAGAAACTTCATGCTCCAGTGAACTGAAATGTAAATTCTGTGTTCAAAAGATGAATCTGCCTACTTGAGTACTCCTGTAGAGAATAGTATGAGTAGACTGAGTAGTCTGGTAGTTTGGTCAGAAAAACTTATGTAAGAGTCTGGCTTTTTATCTCAGATCTTGGCCGAAGAAAGCATTCAACTAGGCATGAGACTCAAACATACACTTGCCCTCACTGTGACTTTATGGCAGGTTCTGCGCGCAAATAACAGATTTTTTTTTTGTAGTTTAGAGTTCTGAAGTTTGAATTTATGTTACCACATTTAGCTGCCCGATGAAGCTTCTAAAGCCATTTCCAACTGTAACACAGCAGTCAAATTTAGTCTAGAAAATAGCCAAGCATGAGCTTTTAACTCATTTTAGTGGTTTATTGGTTTCTTCTATGTTCTTAAAACTAAGAAGGACATCCTGCTTCCTCTTCAGGAAGACTGACTTTGAGAGCAGTTTCTGTGTGCACATTCCTGTTTAGGTGGTGACTAGAGCCCTTCCAGAACTACTTGTCTGCCTTCTGCATGTGAGGCTGCACACTGTGGAAGTTCCAAAAATCAACCCCTTGATAGTACCACTCCACTGCTGGACAAATTGTTGTCCAATCCAGTAAATATTCTATTTCCAACTATACGTTTACAGCTGGTGTTAGGCCTGGGCTTATTGCATTTGCACAATACAGTAACTGCATGTGCAGAGGAAGGTCATCAAAGAAGCTGCTTTTGGTCCCAGGAAAGCTGTCAAGCTGTCCTGGGAACTAGATCAGGGTAGCAGTTCTTTATGCAGTTAATCCAGGGAGCATAAATGCTGTGTGAGGTAGCTCTGAAGTCTTGCGTTGTCTCTTGACACTGCATTAAACTAATATGATCAACTTACTGTATAAATTACGCTAAAATGTTTTAGAACAGTCAGGGGTGCATATTAACATAGGGTTAGTATCTCTTGAAAATGAATCCTCAGTGGCCAGCAGGTTTCATCTCTCAAAACTTCCTAGTAGAAGGAACATCTACCAGTTTGACAGTCAGAAGTGTTACTAGCAGGGAAAACACTTCTGAAATGTGGATAGAAATAATAGCATTACAAGCCAATACTCTAGCAGTCTGAGTGGGTGTCTTGTGAACAGAAAACAATATTCCTGGAGTGAGTCGTCTCATCTGTAGTAAAGAAAAATGTCACTTTGACTTCCTGAAAGGAATACAGTTCCTTATTCTTTATAGGTTTGTTCAATTAACATTAATTTTAAGTCTGTCCTTACTAGCTGCTTCTGGTAGTTAAAAGAAATACTAAAGTCAAGCTTTAACCTGCAATATAGTTACCTAAATCACAAAGCAATAACCTTAACTGGAACTAAAACTCCAAACCTTTCTATAACAATCTTTCTGAACTCTTGACTGGCCTCTTCATTAGGCACTTGTTGTACTGCTGTTGTACAGAGCCCATCCATCTCCTAGTTCAGTGCACAGTTCGTTCAACAGAAAAATAGAACGGAAGCTATGGTCTTTGGTTATCAAGAGCTGTTTAAAGTCTTGTGCTGTTGAACTCGGTCCAGGTCATGTACAGCAGCTACTAATTGTCACGAACTAGAGCCATTCTTTCTGTTAATTATGCTGAATGACAACTACTAGGCACCTATAGCTTGGTATACCGGTGCTGCTACCTAAATCAGAGTTTACACAAGCTCTGTGGCTTAGACTGTCTTTTAACTACAGCTTATAGTTAATTCAAATGTCTTTGCTTGTCAGTTGTTGTAATGTCCATGTAAGTGTCCATAAGAAGCAAACATTTTTGGTTCAGGGGTGGTAGAGGTGTTGCGGGTGGGGAGGGGATTCTATTTGATAAGGGTCCAGTATCAGAGGAAACTCAGATGGGACAGAACACTAACCCTGTCTGTAATGTCACTGGAATAGTGGGTTAAACAGGGTACTTGTAAACAGGCAGACTACAGGATGGTGACTGTGGTTAATCTATCTGTGATGTTTCTTGGGTTTTGTCATACTAGCTGGGAAAACACTTCAGATCTTTAACATTGAGATGAAAAGTAAAATGAAAGCCCACACAATGGCAGAGGAAGTGATCTTCTGGAAATGGATATCTGTGAATACAGTTGCCTTGGTGACAGAGACAGCAGTCTACCACTGGAGCATGGAGGGAGAATCACAACCCCAAAAGATGTTTGACAGGCATGCTAGTCTTGCAGGCTGCCAAATCATCAATTACAGAACAGATGAACACCAAAAATGGCTGCTGCTGATAGGAATTTCAGCACAGGTAAGTAACCTGGAAACAGCATGCTATGAAAACACTTGGGAGAGACATGGCCCCACTTCACTTAGTGGCTGCTGTAGTTTCTTTACTTTGGTTTCTATAGATCAAAAATATCTTTTGTCTAGGAATAACCTGACTTTTAATGTGATTAAAACACTGGAGGAGGGGATGAGAGACATTTGCTGCTTTTTAGTTTACTTTCCCAAAGGTCTTGCAATAAACATTTAAAATCTTATCTTTAAAACCTGACCTTTCTTCTTTTTTCTAGCAAAATCGTGTGGTTGGTGCAATGCAGCTGTACTCAGTTGACAGAAAAGTCTCCCAACCTATAGAAGGCCATGCGGCAGCTTTTGCAGAATTCAAAATAGAAGGAAATGCCAAACCTTCTACGCTGTTCTGTTTTGCTGTGAGGAGTCCTGCAGGGGGCAAGGTAAAGTCTGCAGCTATTTTCCTGTTCTTCAGTAGCAGAACGTGGCACTAGTAGAACTTCAGTGATCGCACAGTTTAGCGTGTGCTCTCTGAAGAACAGCTTGGGAACCACGTGTGCAGCATTATTTGGTCAGCATCAAAATGCTTTCTTTCAGTAGGATAGAAACTGCAAAAAGTTGCTTGGGTGAAACTTAGACATAAGAACAAATGTAGATGCAATGAGCACTGAGCTCAGGGTGTTAAAGCATCAATTTATGCCCATGTGGTGGTTTGTGTGCATGAAGTTAAGTCATTGAGCAGTCTTTTGCATTTTGAATACAGAGCAGAAAGAGATTAGCTAAACCTTAGTGCTGTAGGTACATTGTTTCCATCAAACTGATGGTGGTAGTTGAATATGCTGCAGCTGTTGAGCAATGAGTAAAGAGCTGAGGTAATGTCTCAAGCTTTCTAGTCTTGTCCTGCAGGAATTGTTGATGAATTGACGAGTCTCACTCAAAACATCCTGAACAAGCTGTCTTGAATAGAAACAGAGTTTGCTTTCGTAGAAAGCATGATTTTTTTAAAAAAACTTTTTTAAGCTTTTTTGCTTTCTACTTTATCAAGTTCTGGAAAACTTGTCCCTCTGATAAGTATCTGGAGCACAGCTCCCCAGACTGTGTTGGTTCAGGATTGGTCAGATATTCATCAGCCAACTGTGGTAGATGACTTCAGTAGCGTATCTCAAGAGTGGAGATTCTTTCATGTGGTTGTACTTGCAGACAATCTTGTGACATGTACTCTTTTCTTCCTAGCTACACATAATTGAAGTAGGTCAGCCAGCCACTGGAAATCAGCCGTTTGTTAAAAAAGCTGTTGATGTGTTTTTCCCACCTGAGGCACAGACAGACTTTCCTGTGGCAATGCAGGTAAACATTTGATATTCAACCCACCAAAAATGAACTTTGTAGCCTGGCAAGTAGCTGCCATCTCTGTCGTAAAGAATGCTTTCTACTAGGTCTTTGCTGTCATTGCTCCTAGTTCCAGGAGGGGTTTAAGACATTTGTGGGAGGTAACCTGGACATTGAAACAGTTTCTCAAACACAAATATATAAGCTATTCCAGTATTTGTCTAGATAAGGTTTGTCAACTTAAGGTTGTATTTAAAAAAAAAAGCCCCAATTAAAAATGTACCAAAAAACCCCCTCCCTACAATAACAAAGAAACAGACCCAAGAATACCCTCGATAGTGGTTATTTGACATCACTGACATCACTTTGGCTATTGAACTTCCTACTGATGTTCAGAGTTCTAGATGAGACTGTTATGGTGCTTGATGTCGCTTCACATGAAAGTGGCATTTCATCTACAGTAATGTCACTATAAGCGACAAATGGGACGGGGAGTCCTATAGCAGCACACAAAAGGAGAATTGTGACATTAATGGGGGGTTCAATAGGAAAGAACATACCTGGTTGCTTTGACAGAGTTAGCATGTCTGCAGGGCTAGAAATTGTTTAGTAAAAGCAATCTATCTCAGAGCAAGTAACTACTGACCAGTCTAATAGATCAGCTTCATAAATGAACCAACAGATGCCTAAGACTAAGGTAAACAGAGCAAGCTGTCTACATGGCAGGATTCATGTGGCTCTGTACTTCAGCTTGAGGCTTAATTAACAAAACATCTGAAAACTTATTCTGAATTGTAAGTACTTCTTTGTAGACCATTTTGGCTTGAAAGCCTCCCCAGTTTAAGTGACTTGACAGGTGAACTGGAGTACTCAGTTGCTGCGCTTGGTTTAGGTTCTCCTGGTGCTTTGGGTAGGCCTTGTTGGAAGAGAGTGGCTCTATCTCATATTTCTGAACAGAAACTTGTACTGACGTATCTAGACTAGAATGCTAATCGTGAAACTTTCTCTTTCAGCCTGGCTCATTAGGATGAGGAGTATGTCCTTTGCTGCAGATGAATTTTAATTTCTCTTCAGCCTCTCTGTTAAGCGGAGCTATGGCTCCAAATGGCCAGCAAAGTTGTACGTTGCTTTAAATCTGTAAGGAAGAAGTCTGAAGCTATATTTGTTCTTAATGTCAGTGCAAAGGCATTTCACTGCAATACTGTCTTGTGACTAGGCTAAAGGCAGCTGTCTTAACTGTTACAGTCTTAGTCTTGACTGATTAAAACTGATCTTTTGGCAGATTGGAATTAAGCATGGTGTTATCTACCTGATCACGAAGTATGGATATATTCACATGTATGACTTGGAGTCTGGAGCATGCATCTACATGAACCGTATTAGTGCTGATACTATCTTTGTCACAGCTCCTCACGAACCTACCTCGGGCATTATTGGTGTGAACAAAAAAGGACAGGTAACAAATCCAGCATTCTGGTTTTGAGCCTTCTAAAGCTCAGATGGAATGTAAAAAACCTAGTGAGTGACTTCATGCAACAAATGTCATGGAAGGGAGCAAGCAGCTATTTGATTTTTTTCGTTTTTAACCTCTCCTAATACAGAACTGCTTGGGGAGGAACTTGTTTTTTTAATAATCTGCTATTTCCCTGATGGGCTGCATAGCCATTTAGTTGCTGTATTTCAGAGTAGTTGTGGAAAGGACAGTACTCGTCAATATGCCTTTTGTCCTTGCCAGGTGCTTTCTGTATGTGTTGAGGAAGACAACATAGTGAACTATGCTACGAGTGTTCTCCAGAATCCTGACTTGGGACTGCGTATGGCTATACGTAGTAATCTAGCTGGGGCAGAGGAATTATTTGCCAGAAAGTTCAACACGCTGTTTGCTCAAGGAAGCTATGCAGATGCTGCTAAAGTAGCTGCATCTGCACCAAAGGTAAATAACTCCAAAGGTAAAGCTTAGAAGTCATGTGGGTTTGCCTTAGCTTGGTGGACTTCCTTAGCTCACTTGCATTTCAGTACTTGACATTCAAAAACTGAAGTGCTGCAATACTAGACTTACTTCTCTGCAGTTTAGTGGTTGTTCTGACTAGTATGTTCTCATGTACCCATAAAGGGGCATTTGCTGTACTTTTCCAACTGGACTTGTTGTGGCCACTGACTTCTTGCTAGAATGTCATTGGTTTGATGAAGATCTCCACATTGAAGGCTTAAGCGTAGATGCTTCACTGTATAGCTTAACACCTGTTTCTTCACTAATACTGTTCAGCCTTCACTGATCAAACATTGCTTCTCTCTCTCTTGGGCCTCTTCAGGGAATTCTACGTACCAGTGATACAATCAGGAAGTTCCAGAGTGTACCAGCTCAGCCTGGGCAGGCCTCTCCCCTGCTGCAGTACTTCGGAATATTGCTTGACCAGGGACAGCTGAACAAATTTGAGTCTCTGGAGCTCTGTCGCCCTGTCCTACAGCAGGGCCGCAAGCAGCTTCTGGAAAAGTGGCTGAAGGAAGACAAGGTAGGCTCAATCATGACACTAGATTAATTCTGTTGCCTTGTAACAACTGAGCGTGAACAATACTTTTGTTGATACTGCATCTCTGAATTCTTCTGCTTGACAAAATACCACTTCTGACTTCAGCTGGAGTGCTCGGAGGAGCTGGGAGACTTGGTGAAGACAGCTGACCCAACCCTTGCACTCAGTGTCTATCTTCGCGCTAATGTGCCAAACAAAGTGATTCAGTGCTTTGCTGAAACTGGTCAATTCCAGAAAATAGTGCTGTATGCTAAAAAGGTAAAGTTATTTGTCACAAACTGCTAGACTCTATCTTATGTTTGTTGTGTACATTCTCAAGCTATCTTCCATGAGATAAGTTTGACTCCTGTCACCTAAAACTGATAAGTAGGTAAGACTGAGAAACAATGTTTTCTTCATTGACGTAGCGCAAATCATAATGTATGACTAAGGTCTGAGCAGTCTGCAAAAAATCAAATTCAGACCATCTAGACTTTTACAGAGCTATCATATTAATGGACTGGCTCAAGCTTATTCCAGAGAATAAAGATAAGATTCTTCCTGAATTCATACTTTTTTTTTTTTTGACAAATTGCAAAGCAATTTGCCTGATGTCCACTTGTAAGTTTAGGACCTTAGCTGGTAGATAGTGCCCTAAGACTGTCGAAAGATTTGTTCCTAGAAGTTTTTTTACCTAGCAAAAGAAATGCCCTGGCGCAAGTTCAGTTACTAAGTAGGTTAATACCGAATTTCTGTGTTAACAGACAAGCATTGCTTTTGTCTGAGAATTCCTGGGAGATGGGGAATGGGCATGGCAACCTCACAGCAGTTCATAGTACCTATGCTAAAGAATCTGAAGGCTTAAAAGATGTGTAAAGCTTCCTGGACATGCATGACTGTTTCTGAAATCTCTAGGTTGGCTATACCCCAGACTGGATCTTCTTGTTGCGAAGTGTGATGAGAGTCAATCCAGAGCAAGGCCTGCAGTTCTCTCAGATGCTTGTACAGGATGAGGAGCCATTGGCTAACATTAACCAGGTGATGCCTACAACAAGAGTTCTGGTCTCTGTCTAGATAGAGGTAATAGCATAGTACCATTTTGGGCACTGGTAAGGCCAGTTCAGGTCTCTAGTTGGCTTGGTTAGAAAAGTGTCTAAAGTATTCTAGTCAAGTTTGGTTACCATCAAGTCTTTAGAGGCAGGTGTGCCCTCAAGTTCTTGCAGAAGCTTTCTGGCTTAGTACTGTAATGTTGATAGTGAATCTGTGACAGTCTTAGTCTAAGCAATGGAGTGTTACTGTCCTGCTGTTGGCTTTAAGGGAGCATACATTAACTCTTCCCTTGCAGAGAATTTACGAGAAGATGAACAAATAAACCTGAGTTGAGTGCTGTCTGCCACTGGCCGCTTCTGGTTAAATGGACAGAGAAATGAGGCAAAAATTTGCATTATTAAATAATTGAAGCTACTTAGATAAAGTCTTAGCAACTATCCCAACAAGAGAGAAGGGACAGGATTTGCGTGTTGTGTTAAAACTAGAGTGGGTGGCAAAATCTGGCATAATAGCTCAAAGTAATGTGATGCTTACATTTTAGAGAAAAAGAAAACAAAGTGTGAAATCTGTCTGTTACCATAGTAGTAATCCTATGAAAACAAAGGGAATGTAGCATGCTAGGTACTGTGATGAGCTGCCTTTCTAGCCAGGCCATTACTGTATATGGATAAATGTGTATGTGTGTATACAGACCCCCTTCTCTAACTTGACCAATCTCAGCAGATTGTGGATGTGTTCATGGAGAACAGTCTTATTCAGCAGTGCACGTCTTTTCTGTTGGATGCCCTGAAAAATAACCGCCCTGCAGAAGGCCACCTTCAGACTCGTCTCCTGGAAATGAATTTGATTCATGCCCCACAGGTAAGACTTCTTACCTGTTTCCTGCGAAAAGTGAAGGAGAGACAGTAGTAGGCTTGCACAAGAATACGTCGTCTGATACTGTTATCTATGAGTAGTTTAGCAATGTCAAAAACTAATAGTGAGATTGGTGTGACTTTTCAGCAACTCTTAGGCTGAGCTACTGTGATTCTCTGACAGTCTGAATATGAAATGTTATCGTACAGGTTGCAGATGCCATTCTTGGAAACCAAATGTTTACACACTATGATCGTGCTCATATTGCCCAGTTGTGTGAGAAGGCAGGCTTGCTCCAGCGAGCTTTGGAACACTACACAGATCTCTATGATATTAAACGTGCTGTTGTTCATACTCACCTCTTGAATCCTGAGGTAAGTCTGTTGTACAGAGTAAGAAAGTGGAAGCTTAAGTAAAGTGAATATTCTTTAGCTCTTCTGTAGCTGCTAAAATTCCTGCAGCTGCTGCAAGATGATTTGTAGGTACCAAAGTGGCACATGTAGCTATGATTCAAGAACACTTGTCCAGTTATTGATTAAACCATAATCTGTACTTTTGATGGCTCAAATTTGAGCTCAGTTTCCCAGGTGGGGATTTCAAATCTTCATTCCAAACTGCATTTTTGTGGTTGTAAAGATCGTGAGTGTGTTTCTTTTAAAGTCTTTGGTCTTAGAGCATGGGAAACTTCTCTGTAGTAGCTGGGATAGAAACTCTGACTAGTTGCTGCATTTTAGAAGGCAGTCAAATTCTGTGTAAGTTACTGAGTAAAATTTTTTTCTCTTTGCAGTGGCTTGTGAACTTCTTTGGCTCTCTCTCAGTTGAAGACTCCGTGGAGTGTTTGCGTGCCATGCTGTCAGCCAACATTAGGCAAAACCTACAGCTCTGTGTGCAAGTTGCTTCTAAATACCATGAGCAGCTTGGTACCCAGTCTCTTGTGGAGCTTTTTGAATCTTTCAAAAGCTATGAAGGTACAGTATTAGAAGGAAGCAGCTTACTTGGAAGCACTACTTGATTGAAGCTAATAATAAAGATTGTGGCTTTTATAGGAGTGCTATTTGTCACATGGCTGGACCTTAGGATGCATTTATCAAAGTCAGCTCATCACAGTGAGTTCTAGGGGTAACTTTGTTGTAGATAGTTTCTTAACTCTTCTGAGTAAAGATCAGAAAGAAAGATGAAATATGAAAGAGGGGAATAAAAATCCTTCTGATTTTTCCTGCAGTTGAATGAAAGCTACTTTCTCAGCAGGGTTGAACTCAGTCGCAAGCTGAAGTCCATAGCAGTCTGCACTTGCTTCGCTTATGCTTCTAACTGTTGTTAAAAACACATGGTTCTTTCTAGGACTGTTCTATTTCTTGGGTTCCATTGTAAACTTCAGCCAGGATCCAGATGTTCACTTCAAGTACATCCAGGCAGCTTGCAAGACTGGTCAGATTAAGGAAGTGGAAAGAATCTGCCGTGAAAGTAACTGCTATAACCCAGAACGGGTGAAGAACTTTCTGAAGGTAAATATTCTATCCAATGGATTGAGCAGTGCTCCGTATGTTTTGCTTAGCAGCAGAACGATGGCCTTCTAATGGAGGGGAATACCAACTTAAGGTTTAGCTGGCATGGCTGTGAGTAGTCTACTGGGTAGCTGAAATAGGAGTCTGATCCTATTCCATGCATGTAATGGGTTCTTCTATGCTACCTCTGGGAAAACAAGCCCAAATTCAGCCTTCATTTAAAACTAGGCTGTATGATATAACTAAACTCATGAATATGTTGTCACCTAACGATAGGTGCATCCAGGCTGGCAGAAGGAAAGACTATGCTGAAGTATTCAGCAGGAGCTTTATCAAGGATATTGGCTGGTCAAAGCTTATTAAAACTGGAGTCAACCTGTACTTACAACACTTTGCATGCTTTGTGAGTGATAAAATGGGATTTTAATGTCACTTCATTTTGCACTGTGAAGTTCTTGGCCCAGCAGCTGTCTTCCAAATTGATATGTGAATTGATAGTCATTCTGAAGCTAGAGATGTAGGCCTAATGTGGCACTTCATGAAGAGCCTAAACTTTAAACTCAACTGACACGTGGCATTCATAGTGGGTAACTTGCTTTTGAAATCAATTTTCTGCTTGCCAGTCTTAAATTTGAATGTATTATGACTTCTAGTGCTAAGGGACCTTGGTTAGACTTTCTTACTCTGAAAAACACTTCAGCAAATGGTGGTTGCTTACTTTTTACTCTCCGTTTCCCCCCCCCGCCCCCTTCAAAATACAGGAGGCAAAGCTCACAGACCAGCTTCCTCTGATCATTGTCTGTGATCGTTTTGACTTTGTTCATGACCTGGTGCTCTACCTATATCGCAATAACCTGCAAAAGTATATCGAGATCTATGTACAGAAGGTAAGGTGAATCCAGTTTTTAACTCTTGCTCTTTCCTTCCTTAGAAGGAGCTTTAACCTTTCAGTCGACTAAAGCAGAATCTGCTGTGTCTGTTATGCTCACACTTCTAGTGCAAAGGCTCTTCAATCAGCCCTTGTCTGTTACAAACCTCTAAGTATATTTTTTCCTAGAATGTATATACAAATGTGTCAGTAACTTAAAACTCACTGCTCTAAAGCATAGTTTAAATTGTTAACTAAAACTATCCCTTGTGGAAGACTGGGGATGGGTTATTAGTAATGCTAATAACTAATTTTAATGATGGTGGCTTATTCTAGGTGAATCCTAGCCGTATACCAGCAGTGGTTGGAGGGCTTCTTGATGTGGATTGTTCTGAAGATGTCATTAAGAATTTGATCATGGTGGTTAGAGGCCAGTTCTCAACAGATGAGCTGGTGGCTGAAGTGGAAAAAAGAAATCGGTAATGAAAATGCATCTGTAGACCCCCGTGTTTTTCTTTCCTGACCCTGGTATACACCCAGATTGAATTGGATGAAGTTTTGTTGAATGATACAATACTAGTATTGTTTTATGTTTCTTTGTAGAAGAGCAGCTTAGATTTGCTAGTCAGTCTCTTGATGATTTGGGCCAAATGGGAATACCTGATAGCACTGCATGATGAACAAACATGGCTTTTGAATGCTGCCTTTACAGCCAACTGTGGGATGTGCCTTTAGAGTAAATCTGGATAAAACTGTCTTGACAGTCTTCTTGTAGGCACACAGCAGCTTGTAATTAGTTTAGTTACCTGTAAAATGAACAAATGGCTTAAGCATGGAGACCCAGTTAATAGAAGAGGAGTTGAAAGGAAAGATTGCAAAACTAGTGGCATCTGCAACCTTCCCTGTTGTCAAACTGCAGATCTGGCTTACACTCACTTAAGACTCATTAAAAATTACCGGCTGGTCTCCAAATGTTCTTAAATCTGACCATCAGACTTGCTTGAAGGGAAGGCCAAGTGTTAATAGATAGCTGTCAAGCATACCTCTGTGTGACTTACAAACCTAAAATGTTTGCTTCTTCAAAGGCTTAAGTTGCTGTTGCCATGGCTTGAATCAAGGATTCATGAAGGCTGTGAAGAACCTGCGACTCACAATGCCTTGGCCAAAATCTACATCGACAGTAATAATAATCCAGAGCGGTTCCTTCGTGAGAATCCTTACTATGACAGCCGTGTAGTTGGCAAATATTGTGAAAAGAGGGACCCTCATCTGGCCTGCGTTGCTTATGAGAGGGGGCAATGTGATCTGGAACTCATAAAGGTTAGTAAAATTGTGTTTATAAATGTGCTAAAGAACTACTTGCTGCCTGAAGTGGACAAGCCTAGCTGGCTATTTGTCTAACACTTGCAGAATCCTGTCTTGCAGTCTAACTCGGCAGTTGAGGTAGGCAGCATTCCTCTATGTAGAGGCAATAATTTTTATGCTGGTAAGAACTCCTCTTATGCTATATGGGCGAAATAAAATTGTATAACTCTGCAGCTTTAAGGTACCATTCATGTCTTTCATCCACTGATTTTGCTCAAAATTAATTTATTTGGCCCAGCTAATGAATATGCCTGCTGTTTAAACCTTTGTTAATTTGATTTTTTTTTTGAGCCATGAGCACTTGATCGGCAGAAGGGACAGGCTGGCATCTATCGTGACTCTACAGTAGGAAGAAGAGCTTCCTTGAAACTAGAATGGGGCTTGTAATTTTCCCTTACTGTGGTTGACCCTTAGAGTTGCTCCAATACTTAACTAGAAACGAGGAAAATAAATGTTGATAGTCAGACTGCCAAGGACTTAGTCTGATAGCATTCCTCTCCTATCTTAAGCTTATTGATTCCTAGAACCTCCCTTGGAAATTCAAGGGCAAGTGAAATTCCCAGGGTTCTCCAAACACATTCTAGCCTCGAACTGAACACCAGAGCTTAATGCCAGATTGTAGTGCTTGTGGCTGCTGAGAAAGAAAACATCCTCCCTCCTACCTGCACTTCTGCAGTAGTATATGCAAAGAATGTCAGCTGTGTAGGGGTAAGAACTAGCTTGTTTTGCCCTGTTTGAAAGCAAATAAATGCTCTTCCCTGGCAAGGCCTATCCTGTGGGTGTTAGAATGGTGGTATGATCTAGGCTTGCTGCTGAAAGTGGATGACTTTCGAGCCTGAAGTGGCTTTTTTTGAAGTGATACCTCCTCTATAGCTGTCTAAAAAAAAAAAAAAAAAAAAACANCCACCAAACCCCAAACAAACAAAACCAAACAACTACAACCACCGAGCAAACAAACAAAAAACCAAAACATAACCAAAAACCCCCAGCACCCAACTGGCTACATTTAGCTTTTTTATTTCAGCATACGAAGGTGGCTCAGAGTTGTTGTTTTGCTGGGAAATTTTGCTAGGATAAGCTTGAACATTCTGGTTAGACATAGAAACCTGTCAGTACCAGCTTCTTGCTTGAACTGATGTTTTGAGCAGGTGTTTTTGGTCATGGAGAAAAGATCTTCCTCCTGTAAGAATTATTCTTGAGACATTGCCTCCGAGAAGAGAGCTCAACTAATAGATGTACAATATAAAGCAAAATTATGCTACTACTGATTTTCTTACAGCAAAGTACTTGAGGTTCCAAGAACTAATTTGGATACTAACAAAAAATTACCTGTTGGTAGAAGATGGAATAGACCCTTCAGGTTTCTACTCTTCTAGTTGGGAGTTGAAACTAGTGGTACTAATAGGAACGTAATTCATAACTCTTCCTTGCTGCACTTCTATAGGAGGCGTCACATTTATTCTGTACCTGTAACATTTTAACAGGGGAATCCAAGCCACTTGCTACTCTGAACACTGCTAGTGTAAAGTTAATGACACGAAATACATAACCTGCTTGTAGCTTTAAACACCAGCACCATTCCTTAGTTCACTACATAACACTGCCCAGGCAAGTAGCTCCCTTTCTAGATTTAAAACTTAAGTTCTTCAGGCTTCTGCAGGTCTTCACATCAAACAGAAGCAAATAGTTACTGTGAAGCCACTGTCACAGTATTTGTGTGTCGGGCAAAACCAAGAGAAGCTATAGAAATTCTGCTGGAGACCTTCTCTATGAGCCTTCCAGATCAGAGGTTGGGTAAGAACTTGTCTGTGGCATTTAGCATTGGTCAACGAGTAGTTCTAGTCAGTCTTCTAGACTGTCTGATTCATAGTTAGCTAAACCTGTCTTGTAGTACTAACCCTTAACATTAACACCAATATTTGTAACTTCTCCTTCAGGTCTGCAATGAGAACTCACTGTTTAAGAGTGAGGCTCGCTATCTAGTGCGCAGGAAGGACCCTGAGCTCTGGGCAAATGTTCTGGAAGAAAACAACCCATTCAGGCGGCAGCTTATCGACCAGGTACAGCACAAAGGCTAAACTTTCGGTATGAGGAGACATCAGGATGTCTCAGAAACATTATGGATCGTTAAAGTAGCTGTCTTCTCCCACAAGGTCCCTTGAGGCCCCATCTCAACCATAGAGAAACTTGTAAGAGTTTGAGTGGCAGTTATTAACTCTGACCTTCATGGTCAGAAAATTTAGTAAGATATTTTTTTCTGTCCTGTGGAATGACCTAATTTTAGTGAATTTGCTCCCTGTACAGACCCAAGGTGTGACTTTAATAGCTATATCCAGTATAGAAGTAGCTCTTTCTTGCTGTCTATGACAGAATATTCTCAAAGTTCTGAAATCTTAATTTGTAATTCTCTGGAATAGATTGGCAAATATCTCATTTGTGGAGAACACTAATTCCCTGCCTTCAAATCCAGGTTGTCCAAACAGCTTTATCAGAGACGCAGGATCCAGAGGAGGTTTCTGTAACTGTGAAAGCTTTCATGACTGCTGACCTGCCTAATGAATTGATTGAGTTATTGGAAAAAATTGTCTTGGATAATTCTGTATTCAGTGAACACAGGTAAGAGGAGAGCTTTGACCATAAGTGTATCCTAGTGCCTTTGTTTAGGCTGTGAAGTGACCTAAGTTATTTGTGGGCCTCTTGGTTGCAGGACATATGCACAGTTAAATACGTATAATCAGGTGAAAAAACAGAATTTGAAGTGCTTTGTGCTTCAAGAACAGAGCTAGTTCCCTCTAGAACACTGATTGAGATAAAGAAAAGAGAACACTGATATTGGCAAGCAATTTCTTTTAGACGGCAAATATCAGTGCTTCTCAATTTGGGTGTGAAATGTTGTTGCTAGTGAGGGCAAGCAGGTGTATTTTTTTGCATGTACAATACATGTTGCTTAAGCAGTGCAGAGTAACACCTGCTTATAGCCTCTGCCTTCTGTTAACCAAAGGAATCTCCAGAATCTGCTGATCCTGACTGCCATTAAGGCTGACCGCACTCGTGTGATGGAATACATCAACCGGCTGGATAACTATGATGCCCCAGATATTGCAAACATTGCTATCAGTAATGAGCTATATGAAGAAGCCTTTGCTATATTCAGGAAATTTGATGTTAATACTTCAGCAATTCAGGTGAGGCGTGGTTCCTGCATGAAGGTATAGAATGCTAGTAATGGAGAGAATGAGAATGTACTGTTGTCTCAAGGAGTAACTGGTATTCTCAAGGAGTGGGATTATGTGCAAATAGTAATAAAACAAAATCAAAGTACTGACTTCAGAGGCTGATCTGGCCAAAGTAAGCAAAAAATGTTGGGGTGCTGCACATGCTTGGAGTTTGTCTGCTGCATTTGATTCCGAGTGTCTACTTTGGAGACTCGTATGGGAAAAGTGCAGGGAAAGTAAATGCTACTATGCGTTGTCTTTAGGCCAACATTACTGACTTCTGCAAGGCAGAGGAGAAACAGTAGCAACGGAAGTCTCATTCTCAATGCCTCTACTTCATTAGACAGAAACGGCTGTTATAAAAGCAGTTAGCTTCGTATTGCTTACACAGAACAGCGTATACACTTAAAGGAAGAGTTTTGTTAGAAGGGACAATGTTATAAGGCTTTGATTTTTAACTTGCAACTTCTGTTTCAAACAGGTGTTGATTGAGCACATTGGCAACTTAGACCGTGCGTATGAATTTGCAGAGAGGTGTAACGAACCAGCAGTATGGAGCCAGCTAGCCAGAGCACAGCTCCAGAAGGACTTGGTGAAAGAAGCCATTGACTCCTATATAAAGGCAGATGATCCATCTGCCTACATGGAAGTTGTTCAAGCGGCTAATAGAAATGGTAAGGCAAAGCATCCTCAAACTTAAGGTTGTTTAGATATGAGTTAGGTTATTGCATCTACATCAAGCAGCAGGGATTCTTGAGACTAATGAATTCTGTTTCGGAGGAAATGGGAGCAGTCAGTACGTGGCATGGATGAGTCAATGTTTAGTGAGATTCCTGTCAACAAGCTTGTCTGTGTTCTTACACCAAATATAGATCTTCATGTGGAGATAATTTGGACTACTATCATCTTAAATATAGCCAAGTATAATGTATTTATTTAGCTGTATGTGGCAGAATTGCTTGTTGACTGGATTGTAGAATAGTTGCAAGAAGTTCCACCTTATGTGAAGGTGATTTGGGGTTTAGCAGGGAATTCCTTAACTCAAATGCAAATGGCTTAGTATCATGGTGGAGATCCTTGAGACTACTGATGAAAACTGTTCCTAAGGTGAGCAACACAGGATGACTAAACAGAGGATCTTAAACATCTCTTCTCTCTTCAAGATAACTGGGAGGACCTAGTCAAGTTCTTGCAGATGGCCAGGAAGAAGGCTAGAGAGTCTTATGTAGAAACAGAACTTATTTTTGCTTTGGCAAAAACTAATCGTCTGTCAGAACTGGAGGAGTTTATTAGTGGCCCTAATAATGCCCACATACAACAGGTATGTCTTGATCCACAGTTCCCATGTATGAGTTGCTGTTTAGCTGACTCCCGATTCTGGCTGTTACCCTTGTTTACCTTGAACTCCTAATCCAGGTTGGTGATCGCTGTTATGAAGAGGGGATGTATGAAGCAGCAAAACTACTGTATAACAATGTATCTAATTTTGCTCGCCTGGCATCTACCTTGGTGCACCTTGGAGAGTATCAGGCGGCAGTGGACAGTGGCCGCAAAGCCAACAGCACAAGGACTTGGAAGGAGGTAACTTAAACTCGTGGTCTTTTTAATATTCTGCAGAATGTGCTCTACTGTTGCTTCTGACTGTTGCTCTGGAGCATAACTGGGCTCCTTTGCTCTGTCAGTAATGTGAGAATTAAAGAAGAGTTAATTCATAACTACGTACAATTAGCTCTAATAGTAGCTTGCTAACTGTTTCTGGCTACAGAGTGTGTTTGTAGGTTTATAAGCTGTCCTCTGGCCCAAGATAATAAAGCTTAATTTCAAAACAGTGTAAAATGAGTGGCAGAGATTTTAATTCTAGAGCAAGCTTTATGGAAATACCTATTTGGAACTCTATGTAAGCCTCAAATGTGGTAAAGTTTTACTAATTAACTTTCCTTTTAATATAAGGAGATTAAGTAAGCATTGCAGTACTCTCCTGTTAACTGACTATTTGATAACTCTTATTACAGGTATGTTTCGCTTGTGTGGATGGAAAAGAATTCCGCTTGGCACAGATCTGTGGCTTACACATAGTCATCCATGCTGATGAACTTGAAGAACTGATCAGTTACTATCAGGTTAGATCACTTTTAATATCCTAGAAGACTCTAGACAGCATACTTGCATCTGCTAGTAAAGTGGACACAGATAAAACCATGATACCCCGTGGGACTAATCTTCTGCTTCCTAGTAGCTGCGTGCATTTTTTTCTGTAGTAAATGGAAGGGCGATAGTTTTCACTGTCCCTTCTTCAACAATTCTGTTGTCTCATTGGAATCATATCTTACAAGTCTAAACACTCTCACTTGGAAAGAAAAGCAAAACATGTTGAATTTAATTAAATATGCATTTCAACAAGCTTTAAGTGCCAGTTGGTCATGAATTTGCAATTAATCTTTATTTTCCTAACATCCAGGATCGTGGTTACTTTGAAGAACTGATTGCCCTTTTAGAAGCTGCTTTGGGCCTAGAGCGTGCTCACATGGGAATGTTTACTGAACTTGCCATCTTATACTCCAAATTCAAGCCTCAGAAAATGAGGGAACATCTGGAGCTCTTCTGGTCCAGAGTTAATATTCCAAAGGTATGCAGTAAGGTAGCTGCATTGCACATGAAGTTGGGAAGCTGTCAGTGAATCAAACTGACTGATTTCTTGTTTTATCAGGTGCTCAGAGCTGCAGAACAGGCTCATCTCTGGGCAGAACTTGTATTCCTCTATGACAAGTATGAGGAGTATGACAATGCAATAATTACTATGATGAATCATCCCACTGATGCCTGGAAAGAAGGGCAGTTTAAAGACATAATTGCCAAGGTAAGTAACTAGTTAACTAAATAAAATCGTTGAAAGTTTCTTTCAGAACAGAGGCAAAAATGCAGAACAGAATTGCTATTTAGAAAACAAGTTTGCTTAAGCTGCTACTCAGTTTTCCTGCTGTACTAAAACAACTTCCACTTAGTTTAGTGCAAGAATTAATCTAATCTTACACCTTTGGTTTTCTGCTGTGCAGCACATTCTATTGAGTGGCAGCAGCTAGCATAGGATCTCTTCAGAGACTGCTCAAGGTCATAAACGTCACAAGCAAGAGGCACAACCAACCTCCTTAATACCTTTGAGCTGACTGCTGTCTTGGTCTGAGGCTGTGACTGTTCTAGAAAGATCTCTGCCAATGTTTCCAGCTGTTTCAGTGGGAGAATTACAGTGGGCAGTCCCATGAATGTAGCAGAGAATAGTGAATTGAGGAATAGTTCAGACAAGATTTGAGACTGAACACATTCTTATTGGCCCTATAGGTTTCAAGACAACATCTTAAAGACTGATTAAGACTAGAGCCTTTACTGGCTTTAGGAGTTCAAGAAATGGTCATGTGAACTGTTGTAGGCTATCTGTGCCAGGATCTCTTAACTGTGGATGAGTTAGAATTAGTTTGCACTACTCCTGGCAGCTTGTGACTTCACTGTCTGGAAGCAGATGGCACAAGAAGCAGTTGTAAGATAGAACAAGAATTCTGTGTGTAAGTGTAACATTTCTGGCCTCTAAAAGGAAACTTACGCTCAACTTAAAGTCAGATAAACCTTGTGCTGAGTTAAGTGATCCAAACTAAGCACCTTAGGCTTACTTGTGTTTGAAGTACTAACTAGCATCTAACCATGCAGGTGGCCAATGTGGAGCTGTACTACAAAGCCTTGCAGTTCTACTTAGACTACAAACCTCTGCTGATCAACGATCTCCTGCTTGTATTATCTCCACGACTGGATCACACCAGGACAGTCAATTTTTTCTCAAAGGTGAGTCTGGGAGATGGTAGATGGATAAGAAATCATCTTGCTCAAGGTAAGACACTCCAGTCTCTGGCTGTAAAAAAGGGATGACATCTCTTGGGTGGCTTTGCCTCCAGTATAAATGACTGAGAAGCAGCCCAATCCTGGCTTGATCTGGGGAACACTGGAAGAGTTAGCATAACTGACCTAGGAGGCTGGTTTATTTTACCTCTGGCAATACAAGATGCTTTATCTGAAAGGGACCTGACAGTAAGCACAAACTCTTGTAATAACAAGTGGGAACCTGTTTCAGGAGTATGTCGTGTAAAAAATGCTATACTTAATTTTGTATTGCAATCGTCTTAATTCCAGGTTAATCAGCTACTTCTAGTAAAGCCTTATCTGCGTTCAGTCCAGAACCACAACAACAAAGGCGTTAATGAAGCTCTAAATGACCTTTTAACAGAGGAGGAAGATTACCAGGTGAGCCTCACAAAATAGATTGCTAGGCCTGAGGAGTGCTCCTCTTTCTCCAACAAAAAGAGGCCATAGTTTGGTTGTCCCCCAACCCACACAGTAATTCCCTTCAGTAAAAGATAACTTCTGCAATGCAACAGTAATGGGGGTGGAATCAGGCCCTTTGCGGGCAGGATTCTTGAGATGTTGTGATGATTTGCAGACAAAGCAGATGCCATGGTTGTTTTTCTCAGAAGAGACTTCACAAAGGTCAGTATCAGATGTGTACTCCACTGGGCAACACTTCTGTAAACAGATTTGCTTCTGGCCCCATTGCATGCTGTTTGGAAGACATGCTTTATCTTCTAAGGTTTCCTGTTCTGTCGAGTGAGGTCAGTATGACTGAGTTAGCATCTTGCTTTGTTAAAAATCATCTTTTGGAGAGATGCATGAAATATGTAGGGTAAACAAGCTGTAGACATAGTATCAGTGTCCAGCTGGGGGAAGCTGAACACTTGTGTGCTGTGCTTAGATGCTTCTCTACTTTAGTTCTCACCTGCTGCCATCTGGAAGCACGTGTAACAGTTCTCTCTCTCTCTCTCAAACAGGGTTTGAGAGCTTCCATCGATGCCTATGACAACTTTGATAATATAACGTTGGCTCAGCGTCTGGAAAAGCATGAACTAATTGAATTTAGGCGTATTGCAGCATACTTGTATAAGGGTAACAACCGCTGGAAACAGAGTGTGGAGCTATGCAAGAAAGACCGTCTGTATAAGGTGAGTTAATGCAGCCTTTCTCCCTGACTGTCAAAAAGAAGTCTGAAGTATAGATCTCCTGGATACTGAATGTGTCTTGTTAGTTTCAAATATGGAGTTCTAATTAGTCTTAGCCCTTCACTTGAAGTTTAAAGAAGGACTCATAGAGCAGAAGTGTTTGCAATTTCAACTGCATATCTTAAATCTAATTTGATAATGTTACCCTGTACTTGGAGATCTGTGTATATCCATTAATGGCATGTGTACAGTTTTGTGTATCAGTATGGAACATCTTCCATAGAACTGAAGGACTCAACGCCCTTGTAAGGGTACAGATGAAACATGATTACACGATCACTTCAAGCTTGTAGTGAGTTCACATGGGCCATTTTTTTGCCTACTCTGTAGGAGAGCTGGCAAGTAGTCTTGTCTTACCATATAGCAAGCATTTGTGGGAATAATCTCTTCTGCTCTGGGTAATCCTTGATATCTAATGGTGAGGTAGGTGGGATACTAGAAAGATTGTTTGTTTTCGCTGCTACAAAACTAAGCAAAATCTCATTAGGTCACTTCAAGTACTTACAGAAAACCTGATGGATAGTGTTAGTATCTGGGTTGCCTCAAAACAAGAGAACTTAACTAAGCTCATGTACTGTAGCTTGGCTCCTACAGAACTTGCCTGGTGTTAAAGACTACCTTCACGGAATGTCAAATACCTGGCTTATCTTAGCTAGCAATGAGATGTACATAAGCTATAGAGCAAGATGTTGACAGGCAAGGGTCAAGTTTAACTGTTGTTCTTCTCTGTAGGATGCTATGCAGTATGCTGCAGAATCCAAAGATGCAGAGTTAGCTGAGAAGCTGCTTCAGTGGTTCCTGGAAGAAGGCAAGCAGGAGTGCTTTGCAGCCTGCCTTTTCACATGTTATGACTTGCTGCACCCAGATGTAGTGCTTGAGTTGGCCTGGAGGCATAACATCATGGACTTTGCAATGCCTTATTTCATCCAAGTGATGAGAGAGTACCTTACCAAAGTGAGTATTGCATATGCTAAAAAGTTAAGGCTTCTGGTCTGCTGGATGATTGACATTATGCAGACCAGAGCGCTTTGCATGTATGTGGAATATTGTTGTTCCTCACAGATGAAGTCTTCTATGAAGTTCTGTGGGTTTAGTCACTTCAGGCTAACAAGGAAAACTTATAAATAGATGTCTTGGGAGTTGAAAGATGTCTAGTTAAACTTCTGCTTTTAGCAGTGGACAAGCAACTGTGTGCTTTTCAGAGCAGCTTCATAGTTGATGAAGCTGAAAACTTGGTGAGGACAACCTGTATCACTCTTTACTTCGTGTGACTATGAAAGCACTCTGTTTTCTTGTTACAGAGAATACAGCTTTTGAGTAACTAACAGAACACACTAGTCCTACATCAGCCATAGGAGTAGACTGCTGAAGATGATTTTTTTTTAAATGGAGAACAGAACTTTAGGTGCATAGTCTGGCTATACAATACTCATACCAACAGGTAGTCCTCAACTGAGAGAAAAGAAAGACATTCTGATTATGTGTTGTCCTGAAATGCTTGTCTCAAGCAGCTCTAAGATATTAAGCTAAGATCCTTCCTTAGAAGGCACTAGGATTGCATAGGACATCACAGTAAAGAACTTAATTAAAATGAGTAATCTAAAAGTGACTGCTTTGGATTGGTTCTAATCAAGTCATGTTAAGTATTCCCCTCTGAATTTTCTTGCAGGTTGATGGGCTGTTCTATAAGGTGACACTCTGATTTCAAACTCTTTGTGTTCATTTGTGTCCCTCAATATCCTAGGTTTCTTTTACAGGAATCTAGCTGTAGCTTCTGCCAGAAGAGCACTATAATTTAGCTCTAACTCATTTCCTGTTCACTTTCTAATGCTAAAAGGATAACTATTCACAAGAAACTTGAAAATCCAACCAGACTCAGCTCCTCTTCATGGGAAACAGAAGCAAGTGATTGAGGACTTGAGTATTAAGTGTTTGGGCTCCTGTTCACTCTATTACAGATATTTTGTAGCAGGGAGGATGTTGTTCATAAGTAAACAAAAGCAGTTGCTACATAATAGGATGTGTCCTGAATGCAAATTGGGTGTTATGCTGAAATTACTGACATGTGCAATCTTTCAGGCATGGTGAGTTCAAATAGTAGCATAGAGCTTCTGTAAACTTCTTGCCTGTTAGTCTGCTGGAAGTCCTTGCACAGATCTTAAGCGCTGCTGCCTCCTCATATTCCACTGAGGAGAAACTTGCCACACAAGTTCACCTGAACTCTTCCATGTGAGGTTGAGGTGTAAAATAATGGGGTTTAAACTGCTGGTTGGATTTACAAGTAATCACATGTACTAAATACGGGATAACTTGCCAGAAGAAAAATCTGCATGGAGAAAGTGGTTTACAGTGGAACTAATTTAGTCTGTTGAATTAACTGCAAAACATGGAATTAGAGAATGGGCTTTATAAATGTGGTTTGTCTAAAATTGTCATGTAACTAACTTCAGCAGTACAAAAGAGTTTATCTGTGGGGTGTGTACATCTTCCAGAGCTTATCTGTCATCTATGCATAAAAAGGTGTTAAAGCACAGAATAGCCTATGTCCCGGAAGGGACCAAGCACACAAAATATGACGGCATTCATTTGGAAACCTTTTGAACAACTTCACTTCTCAGCAGCAAATCGCACAGATGTTTAGGCATTCCTGGAGAGCTGCTCTGTTCCCTTTTTCAGGGTGTCTGCTGTAAGCATGCTTGCTGTTTCTCCAACAGAGGGAGTAACTGCACTTCTGTTTCAAATTCCTTAATGCTTTAGGGGCAGTAAAGAGGAAAGTCTAATCCAAGAGTGGGAATCCCAGGTGTTAAGTAGAGCAATACAGCTAGTTTGAAACTGATGGATGTCAGTTTCTTTGACCCATAGTAATATGGATAGTGTTTGTAACATAAATACTTAGTGTTATCCTGAAGAGGTGTTAGGCTGACTGCTATAAATGAACCAGTGAAAGACCTACTGCTATTAAAGTTACTAATTTGAGTTGCAAACTTCAAAAAGTCCAGGAAACTGTTAAACACCACACCTAGATAACATCTCTAAAGTATAATACAGACTCCTCTTGCAGCACTTCTCAGACCAGATGTTGCTCTCACAGTGGGAAAGGAGGATGAGGAGCAGCTGATTGGGCTAAATGTAGGTTTGCCCAGGATGTTAATACTGCCTGTATCTGGATGTGAAGCTGTGTGACATTTACAATGTTCAGTCTCAATGGTTGTCTTATGGAAGATATAACTTGTTAAACTTGGGAGAAGGAAGATGCTGTTGCCTTCTCAGATTAGTCCCCCCACCCCCAATTCCAAGTTGTGTTCAGGGCTCCTGCGTTACTGTAGCACTTTCACAAATGTGTTTTAGCTTTATTTGTCACAACACGGATCTGTATAAAGCTCATACTACTAGACTACTTTCCATGATCGTTCTAGAGTTTCCTCTAAAAGGTCATAGAGTTAGCAGTTACTAGAATAGGGCCCCAAAAAGTGTTTCACTTGAAGGTAATGATGATCTCAGATGCATTTGACAGCTATTGTTTATTGCAATAAACCTCAAGCAATTGGGAGGGTAGACTTACAACATAAATTGCTGGGAACATGCAGACTTTCGTAGTCTCCAACTTGGACTAATAAAATGAGCACTTGATAGCTTAGGTACCAGGCATGAGAAGCCTCACACGATGGTGCAATTCCTAGACAAGGCCTTTATACATCTCCTGTTCACTTTGATGTAGGTGGATAAACTTGATGCTTCTGAAAGCCTAAGAAAAGAAGAGGAACAAGTAACTGAACCCACTCCAATAGTATTTGGTAGGTGAAAGACTTGGCTTTAATTGATTACCTATTGTCACTCTGGTCTCTTTTTGTGGAGGTAACTTAAACAGCTACCTCCAGTTGAAGTAAACTGGTTTCAACTAGATAGTAAAATGGTTGTCTCTGCTAGATGAACTGCATAAGTCATTGAAGTGACATCTCATTCTTACAGTACTTTGACTCTCCAGCTAAAGTATTGCTCCTCTTACATGGCTCAGAACTCTAGCCTAGGAATAGTCTTTCAGTATGGTAGCTGGACAGGGAATACCAAGGTGTGCACAACCCCAGGAATAACTTATATAGCATGCAAATTCCTCCTCTTATTCCTACCTAAGAGGAATGTGTCTGCCTTCTGCTCTTCCAAGTAGAGAGGCAGACTGGCTTTCTAGCTCACCCATTTTAAGACATGCGCAGCCAAAAAGACATGGCTGTCCTCAAGTGTGCTGCTATTCTAGAGGCCCTTCTGAAGAAGGCATTCTGCTAACAAGCACCTAGAAGTGGCTGGTAAGAGAAGGATGTGACTGGCTTACCGTCTGATGTAAATGTTAACCCAAATTTAACATATGCATGAGGCATTTGTGCTTCTAATGATGAAGACAAATCTGGCAAGGTATGTTTGGGCCTTTTGCAGCACTCTCCAGACTGTGAGACCTAACAGACCTAACTACTTGCTTGAATTGCTTTACTGTCTGACCATGCATGGGTTAAATAGTACTGGCCTGTTTGGCTTTCAGTATGGTCTCTTCAAAACAAGCCAGGTTTATCATGCCCTCAAGATCAATTGATACTTGTCTTCCCTCTGAGTTCTGCCTTGCTTTTGTAGTTTTCTGGTAGGAAGAGCAGATGGCCTAGATGCCCACTCCATGCTGCATGTTGAGTAATAATGTGACTTGCTAGCGTATGCTTGCACAGAGGCTGATTTTTAGCTAAAGCTTCATGATCCTGTCCCATAGTACAGCTAGCATTAGGGAAGCTTGGGTTTTCAAACTAACTTTGTTGTTTTTCTCATGTTTTTCTAGGCCAGCAGTTGATGTTAACAGCAGGCCCCAGTGCAGTACCTCCCCAGGCAAACTTCCCATACGGATACACAGCACCAGGATTCACCCAGCCGCCTGTTTACGGTTTCAATATGTAACTAGCTCTCTGACAGACCTTCACTGTCTCTGTTCTCTTCCTTCCCGTCCCTTTTTAACTTCTCCAAGAAGTGTACAATGGTCGTAAAGGCACAGATGACCTTCTGTTGGCTGAACACACTTGCTGCCCGGCTCAGTGAGGAGACTTCAACGGGATGCCTGTTACTGTTATTTATTGATTATTGTCCGGTTACATTTCAACCTCTGAAAGGCAGCTTTTGTTAATGACATTGTGAGACTCTTGTCTGAAGTTAAGGCACTATTTCACTAACTCATATAGCAATAACTGCTTGAGGCCAGGGGGAAGAGAGCATATTTTTCTTTCTTTTGCAAAGCCTATTGAAGGCAGCTGGGAAATTGCCTGGCACCAAGTTGTTAAAGCTTTAGCTGAAGCTACTAAAGTAGCAGGGTTGTTAACAATTCAGTGAAGCATCTCGTTAATAATGAATTGTTGAAAGCTTGTGTACATCTGACTACCCCATTTTATTTGCAGTCTTATGTGCAAAAGAAAATGGGCTTTCTAATATTTGTGCTCTGAATGTTTAGAGGAATATTGGGAAGGTCTTCTTTTCTGGACAATAATGCTGTTGGGGTTCAATGCTGTTGGAGCCTGTTCTATATTTTCTGGAGTAGATCTGAGACTTGAAGAAAATAAATCTTCTCATGCCAGAGAGCAAACATTTCCCAGATCCTTTTTGTTTAACAAGAGAGCATGTTACTTGTTGATGTTAAATGGTACTAAAGGAAACCTCAGCTATATGTGGCAAGTGAACATAGGAGTGTGCATGGGCTGCCAAAGTACTAGAGATGCAAGAGCACAGTGTTGGGGTTGGGGAGGGGGGACATACTGCTAAAATACTGAGGCAGTAGGGAGGGCCATAATCCTGACTTTTTATTTGCACCTTTAACTGATTCCGGCATTGGCTTCCTGCCACACCATGTTCTGACCCTGTCTGGTGGGCAGAGTCAGCACCACCGGAATTAACAGGGTGCAGTGACTCAGTTCTGCTATGCTGCAGTAGTATCAACGGCGTGTCCATCACCCACCTCTTCCCTTGAGAATGCCAACAGGGATGTATTATTACTTTGTGCCACTCTTCAAATACATGTATCATTAACGTTTTATGTACTTAGATAACAATGTATAATTTATGGTTATGAATCTTGTGCTAATCTTGAATATTATAAAAGTCCAGCTATAAATGTAAAACTGCAGTATCCACTGTGTGGTTCTAGTCTTAATATCTTGGGGGTGGGGACTGGTTAGTAGAAATACATTACCATTAATTGCATCAGGTTTCTTAATCTGACAACTAAGGATGCTAGGCAGGAAAAAGGGAAACTCAGGCCAAAGTGCCTAACATAGATAGCTTAGCAGTTGACGGAAAAGGGAGTAGCCGTCTCTTCTCTGGACACATCAGCACGCTGCCACGGGTGGAGGTCATGTGGCAGGAGGCAGTCACGTGCTTACATGACTTCATTCACAGGACTGGAAAAGCTTCAGTCCTGTGCTGAGGGAGATGCTGCAGGTAGTGTCTTCTCCACTAAAATACATTAATATAGCAGCAGTAGTGATAAGCTGCACTTTTTCATACTGAATTCTACTGGAACAAGGCAAAAGATCTTTAAATGCCAACTGGTAGAGACTGCCAGGGTTGTGATATCAGTAACAGCAGACGATGCTTTGGCACAATTCTAACTAGTATATTGTCTCCCTTGGTTACTGCACTGTGATAGCAACGGCAAAGAGATGTGGCATCCACCTCCCTGGTACAGGCCAGAGTGCTCCACGTGTTGATGTAACATAATAACCTCAGTTTTGTACGGATCAGCACTCAGCAGCTCAGCTTGAAATACTGAGCAGCTAATGAGTTCAAGCAGATCTGCACTCTGTCCAGTCTTATTCCTGGCTGGAATTAGCCAGGTAGCATGCTATTTTCCAGACAAATGGTACTTACGTTTTGTAACTAGTTCCTTGTGGGTCAAAAGGAACTTGAGTGAGGCAGCTGGAACTGAAGACCAGCTCTAGGATTTGTATGACTGTCGGAGTTTCCTTCCTCTCCGCTTGAAAATTTAGTGTGACTTTGTAGCAACAATTACAAGCTAATGGTGGAATACAGTAGACTGCTAGATTAAATACTGAAACAGCTCTTGACCTGTAGAGAATTGAGATAGCCTGCAGTCTAGAAATCTAATTACAGGAATGACTGAGTTCTCAAGGAAAGCAAAGCTGCCAGCTCTGATGAACAGTCTTGCTTTAATTGCTCTCCAGGTATCTTGAGCTCTTGCTAAGTATAATGGCTTTTATAAATTCTGTAATCTTGCATTCTGAAACGTACCTGGAAAGGCATACTCCCTGCCATTACAGTGTAGCGGTACCTAAAATGTGGAACAAACTCTTGCATACCAGAGTACTTCCCTGTTTCCTTAACAGTTAAGTCATTCTCAGCAGGAAATAACCCCTTTTTTAGTGGGTTAAGTGGAGGGCTTAATCCAGTTTATGAAGTTGTATTGTCCATCCGAGTTTTCAAAAACTTGGATAAGGTTGCTTTGCAGAAAACCTTTAAAACTAAGCTTCTCGCTAATTCCCACCACTTCAGTGAGATGGGGCTAGTGCTTTCATGTAGAATGATCTGTTCATGCAGAACACGCTGCTGAGTGCAGCGTCTGGAGACTAACTTCTGGGCTTACAATACTGAGCAATAGTAAATTTTCTGAACCTAAATACAAGCTTTTACTGACTCATGCTTTTCTGTGAGAAGCAGTATGGATTTCCGCTTGTAACAGCTCTTGCTATTTGTCAGACCTCAAGGGGATTTTCCCCAATCTGGCGCATTTTGGGCAACTACAGATCTGGCACCGGAGATGACAAGCAATCTGCAAGCACTGCTGTGTATCTGCTTTAATGTCTTGTGAGCTAGGTGGAAACTGATCTCTCCGCAAATGACTGCAAGGACATGTGCTCCTCTTGGCATAAAATTCTGACCTGTGTTCAGCTGCTCACTCTGTGCTAGCGCTTGAGCTCCTTACACTATCCTTTTCTCCCTCACATCTTTAAAGGTTACTGGTTTCTTTTGGTACAAACACCAAGTGAAGAAGAAGGGAGGAAGAATGTCTAACAAAACTGCTGCTAGAAGCAGAACTCTGGTGGAGGCTACTGCTGTCTGCTCTGTTGGGCCAGATGAGCCAGCCCCATAAACTCGGGAGGAATTAAACTCAGGAGGAAGGCATTGCTGGGGTAAGATCTGTTTCTTATTGGCTACAAAATGTTGTGGTATTTTAGAAGTCTTCTATTTCCCTTCCCCTGTTTTTTAGGGCCCCATAATTAAATGTTAGCATAGTAGAAGAAAATGCTCTTAAGTCATTTTGCTCCTTAAAAAATAAAATTTATAGGCAGATGGAGTCTATTCAAGTTAGTACAAATTACGGGAATGATACAGGAAAGACAGTAGTAAATGCAAGGTCCAAAACTTAATTTTGATTTCATAGTTTCTTTTTTTAGCAACTGCAGTGCTGAGAGCTGGCACTTACAGGATAACACGGGTCCTTTAATTAGGAACAACTTTTTTTACCTAGCAAAACTGGCAACAGTTACCCGGAAACATAAAAGACTTCTTCTGTTTTTTGAACTCTAAAACTGACAAACAAATCCTTTGTTGTCTCATGCCCACTTAAATGAGCGTGGGTAACTTTTGTACTTGGGCACGTGATACACTCGGGTAAAGCTAGCTGTTCAACTGCTGTATAGTTAAAGTTTATGCTTCATCGTGTGACATTTTCATTGGCAGGCTAGAACCTGGCCACTGAGAAACTCTTTAGTGTGATTAAACCACCGTGACAGTGGATCCAATTTGCACTGAAAAAAATTGAGGCTAGAAACCCTGCGAGTCTTGGAACAAGTAGCACTGCAGGTACCTGGTTCCCATAACAAGCACTTTGGAAAGTGTCTGTACTACCTTGTGACAGGGTGTATTTCCCATCTGCAAAGCTGCTTTCTGGGTCCTGCCTGTTCTGCTCTGAATGGCTTGTCTTGTCACTTGTTTCCAAGCTGGCTGTTTCTTGTTTTGCTTTACAGAGTACCCCAAGACTGCTTCAGTCTCATTTGTTCCCACAAAGTAAAACTGGGACATCTTGAATTTGTGATAAAATGTTATGGAACATAAGGCTGGAAAATGCTTAATGACAGCAGAGTGCTTTGTGACGCTGGTGTGTAATTAGGTTGGGGTTTGTCGAGTGAATGAACACTTGCTATAGTAACCTGCAGGTGCACCAGTCCGGCTTAATGGATTTGAAGTCTTTTTATTCTGCTACACCTCTTTCTTCAGCAAGCATTCAGCCTTCAAAGAGTTTGCTCTTTGTTACAGCTTTCTTATTTTTTAGTACTATGTGGTTTCTGTGGGCATGTTTCCAAAGGTAATGACAGATCCTGACTCATGTTTTACTAATAAAATTCTGAAGAATTGTTGGCATGTGTTTCAGTCCAGATCTTTCAGTCTGGAGCCTTTGAGATCTTTCAGGAAGGTAGCAAAATCCATCTGTTTTCTTCCAACCTAAAATAGACTATAAAGTTGACGGCTTTTAAGCATTACAATGGTATAAATCTGAAATACAGTCAGTGAAGGGCAAGTCTTGTCTTGCTTTTATGTGTCGGAATTTTAAAATTCTGAGTTTATTCAGTCATGTGCTCTCCTGTGTCGTTCAATGACTCAAGGAGAATTTTCTTCTATCTGCTGTGGTTTTAGTCAAGACTTAAAAATATCTCCATCTAAAAACTTGTGCTTCTCCTTTTCCTCCTAGTGGTTATGAAAGGAAGGAATTACAGAGTCATCTGGTGTGTTCTTTTCCACAGCGATGAGGTCTGCAATATTATGCAAAGCACAAATTCCCAAAGTGCTGGTTATCCAGCTGGGAAGCTAGGAGAGGATTTGAGTGGGAAGTAGTGGTTAGTAAGTCTTTCCGTTGCTTTTCCTTTCAGAAGATAAGTTTTTGGTTTCAGTTAGAGAGTGGGGAAATGGTCTTGCCTAGGGGTAAACTGCTAACAGAGTTTGTCACCTGGAGTAGTTTCTTTCAGAAACGTATCGTGTTGTGAGGGAAGCATGGCCACGGGCTGGCAGCAGAATGGTAACCTGTAAATGCTGTATGCAGTACATGGATTTCACTTGTCTTCTGAGATGAGTCAGGCCCACTCAAATGTTAACGTAACAGGGACTTCTGTTGGGCTCTTCAGAGGTAATCTCAGTGAATAATCTTGAGTCTCAACAGGAGCTCTTTTTGCATGTGTGCTCAAGTGGGAATCATGCAAGTTGTTTTGGAATAGCATCATCTTTCTTGTAGTCACAGTAGCTCCTGCTGTGCACACTTGAAAGCTGGGGAAGTGTTGACTCAAATCTTCAATATGATCACTTCTCCTTGCAGCCCATTATGCGCAGGATCTGTTACGCATGAAGGGGATTGTTTGTTCTTGTCAGGGAACCTGAGAGGAAATGAGTTTTCTTATTTGAGCATGAGACCCCAAGTGATGTAGATTAATCACGCATGGACAGGTTTGTAGTAGTCGGCGAGTTGTAACAATTCTGATTCAAGGACATAAAATAGGAAGTTATCTGCCCTATATTGACTACTTATGGTCTCTGAAACTATGGCCTGCTGCTGGGTACACCAAGCTCTGCCAATTAAGAAACAAAACACAAAACAAAACCCCACCTCATTTTGGGGAGGAGCAAGGGAGGGATAAGTTGGAACTGATCAAGTGTGGTCACTGTTGATGTGTTTTCTAGGATCAGAAACCTCTGTCTGCAATCAGTGTTTGTGTTTAAAGAAATCATGGAAGTTGCTTTCATCTTCAGTAGTTCTTTTAATTCTGGTCATCAGGGCCGGGAGGGATGCCATGAGGTGTACAGGCTGCAATAGCACCTGACTATGTTTTCCACAATTCTTTTGTCTTTCTACGGCAGCAGAAACAAGGCAAGCAGGCAGCCACCAGCAAGGGAAATGGGTTCAGATTGTCAGAAGGTTGTTTCCATGAAAATTCCTGAATTGAGAGCAGTAAGATAGAGAACTTGATATCCTGTCCGTAACAGTAGGTGCTCTTCTATGCTTTGACCACCCATTTCCTAGGAAATGCTCTTGACCATGCAAGTCCGGTCAAGTCTTTACTTTCATGTAAATCACTTACGGGATTTAACACGCACCTTTTGCAGCCTCTGGTATTTCAGGGGTTGCTTATCTTCCTTAGGTGCTCTTCTCCTTCAGGCTTTCTGCTGACAAGCGTTGTTAGCAGCTTCTTCGAGGTCAAGTTGAGATGGCTTGCAATCTGCATGCGATTAAATATGAATAATCCTTTCCCTGTTCAGCAAAGTAAGCACTGTTGTGAATCCCATGGAGGCTGATGAGAATTAAGCATACGGCATAGTATTTTCTTGGGCAGGGTGAGGCCTTTCTGACTTGATTCGTGAATCTGTAAGAACTAGCGTTTGCTGCGAGGTTGGCTGTGGCCTCACAGCGGTGGGTATACGTGTCTACAAGCAGACATGAACGTTATGGTAACTTGATGGAAAGGTAGTGAGGAGTTGCAGAGATTAATCAGAAATCCAAATGCAGTTCCATTTGATTGCATTTATCTTATTTTTGCCATTCCAGTACTGCTAACTCTGCACCTAGGACTGGGACTGTGAATGTTTGTTCCTTCCGTGCACCATTCGTGTTGGGTTTTTTTGTTTTTCCCCCCTTACTTCCCAGTGCTGGGGGTGGGTAGCCTTAGGCGTGACACGGGAGCACCTCAATGGACATGCTCTGTGACTGTCTTAGCTCGGTTCTGGCATCATCCAGGGGTGAGTTCTGCAGTGCAAGTACACGTTTGTTTGCTTTCATCCTGGCAGAAGAGAGGAATTTGTTTCCCAAATGGTCTTTCTGCGGTCAGCTTAGCGACAAAGCCACGGCTGTATCGCTGCCTGCTTGCTCTCAGATGGGGCTGGCAGCTGGAATCCAGCTGCCTGATTGATGAGTTTTGTTAAGCAAAAATCATGTCGTGAAGCACGGATAGCGAGTCTCAACAGGAGCATGCTCTACGCAGGGCCGGGGGGAGACTTCTTACATCACATGTGCCCTCTTTGGAGCAGGGCAGCTGCTCCGGGTGTAAGAGAGAGCACGGCTCTGGAGTCCAGCTCCAGCGCTCCCTGCTTTCTGTGAAATCCTGGACAGAAAGGAAAAGCATTCCTGTGTATGCACCTTTCAAACGCGAATTTGTGAAGGGCTGTCTTTATACGCCTGCGGATAGATCAAAACCAAGTAGTGGTGTGATTTGCACAGCCTAATTATTTAGGAGCAGTAGGTAATAAATCCCCCCTAAAAACCTGAACAAGCCCGAAGTGTCTGCCGTCGCGGGCCCTGAGCACGTTTTGGTTTCTCTCAGGTGCCCCCCTGTCCTTGCTGCCCGGGGCCTTTCCTCGCCCCCTCCTCCCCGGGCCAGGCGTTCATGCTGACAGCAGCGGGGACACGGACACACACCCCGGTTTAACGCCACTTGGACCAGGAAAGGCCCCATCCGGGCGCGGTGGGTGTTCTGCTGTGCCTCCCCAGCCCACCGGGTGGGCTTCGGCGTGCGTTTTGTAGCCAGTCCTGGCGCCCGGGGGGAGCGGGCAGCGCCAGCCGCCCCCCCGCTCCTCCCGGCCCTGCCTGGAACCGGCGCAGCGGGGATTTTCCCAGGGATTTCCGGGAGCGGGGTTCAGCAATCGCCCTTTCCGCAGCGGCGCAGCCCGA
>VXBO01000662.1:546941-566082 GCA_013400135.1 Rhinoptilus africanus
AGCCCCCGCCGCCGGTCCCCGGGACGCCCCGCTCCCGCTGTAGCCCCGGGGCCGGAGCGGGGTCTCCCCTTGGCGGCGGAGCTCCATCAGGCGTGTCCCGGGCTCTCGCCGCCCCGGGCGGGGGTGGCAGCGCCCTGTGAGGCGGCTCCTGCCACCTGTGGCCTCGCGGGAAGGTGCCGGGGCGCTCGCCGCTGTAACGCAGGGTGAACGCGGGGCTTGCGGCGGCCGTGTTGTTATCAAGATTAGCTCGGTTTAGCTAGATTTGGCTAGATTTTGACGTTAGCAGGGGGGAGTTGGAAGAGGCAGCAGCAGGGCATCTCCCTCCCTATGCGCCCCTGAAGGTGTTAAGGGCAGAAGCTGAAGCAGCGGCGCTGGGGTTGTTCCTGCTCCAGCCATGTCTTGCACGCTGCTTTGAGACAGCTCCTCTTACAGCCTCTCGGTCCCTCCTTTGTGTCTCAGCATCGGTCCCTGTAGATCAGGGCATGTTTTCTCATCCCGTTCTGAGCGTTTCTGTGGGATCTAATAACCTTTAAGTGCAGCAGTAGCTGCAGAGTTAGTGCCCTTCCTTCTGCTTCTAGTTGGTTTGAGCTTTGAGCTGAATGGAGTCCAAGACAGTCGAAGGCTTGTTAAACTCCTTTGTAGCCATTTATTAACTCCCTGGTTTCTCCTGCCACTCACAGGACAATTCCTGGAGTGGAGATTAGTGTCTTCCCTTTGAAATAAACCACCACGGTCTTCACACGATTGGTGTGTTTAGAGCTTTTGTGTTTCCCAGCTAATTTCTCCTCCTACGATAGTGCCTTTGTTCATCTGCCCAAGTCTCTGCTCCCCTCCAAGGGCAGAGCTCCAGCCTCCTGTAGTGGGTCCCAGGAGGAGCAAGGCAGCGTCTGCCCCAGCTGGGTGCAGGAGCAGAGCCCTTGCCGCTCCAGCTTTGCCCCTGCTGCGGTGGCCGGCCTCCCATCACACAGCTCCGGAGAGCTGCCGAGACAGCGGCGCTGCGGGAAATGGATGTGAGCGCAGGAGCCTGCAAGGGGTGATGGGTCCTCCCAGTGTCACATCCCCTGGAGGGGTCTGTGTCGCCCGGGCTGCCCTGCCAAAGGGCTGGGGCCTCTGCCAGGTGTGAGGGTGGGCAACCCAGCACAAAGCTGCACGTGCCCCCCCTCGGAGGAGCCCTTCTGGGTCCACGTGAGGCTGTAGAGGTGGAAGAAGGACCTTATTGAGATGCTAGTCTTCTCCTCGCACGGAGCACATCAGAGTAATTGGTTAATGGGCAGAAGTCCAGCCAAGCCTCTGTGGCATCTAATTGTATTAAAGAACCGCATAAGTGGGAGCAAGCTGCTGTTAACTCCCTGCATCCCGCTCTGCTCAGCCCGTTGCTGGGGGGACGTGGTGCTATTTGTGGCTGTCTCTGCTGACTTTCAGAGGTTTGCTGATGCTGTCAGGGTTTCTCATCTGACGTCTATCTGCACAGCAAGCGTGTGCTCCAAAGCTCAACCTTCTGGAGAGGTGGAGGTGTTCAAGATGGACCATTCCTGCTGCTCTGTGCTTCATCGGCCTTGTACTGGTGGAGTTAAATAAGCAGCCATCATCCCCTCCTGGCTGCCTATCTCCTCCCAGACCCTGTGGGTAGTTGAGCTCCTCTGCCAGGGGGGCACAGCTCCCTCGCGCTGCCCAGGCCTGAGCAGGCCGGGGCTGGCTCTTCTGAAGAGGCGCAAGTGAAGCTCTGGCTGCCAAGAGCTCTTCTCCCTCAGTTGTCGCAACAGACAAATGCAAAGTTAACAATTAATTTGCTAATGGGCTCTCGTTTGTCCAAGCAGTTGTTGTGTGCCAAGGCAGCGCTTTGCCTTGCTGTGACTGCGTGGCCTGTGCCGGTGCTGCGGCTGTGCGTGGCGCAAGCACACGAAGAGGCAGCCTGGCCGTCCTGGCCGGTCGGGTGGGGGTCACTGCCAGGACTTGGTCTTAGGGATGCTCCAGGGCAGACTGGGCTTCCAAAGGGCAGAGCTGAGTGGGTGTGGATCCCTGCCACTGTTGGACCCCTCCACTACCTTTGCAAGGGGAAGAGCCCCCCAGGCTCTGAACTGGTGGTGCACACTTGGTTTGGGGGACCTGGCACTGGGTCAGAAGACATGGCTGTAGGACACTAAGATCTGGCATAATGTGTCTTAGATTCAACTTGGTTAAAAGACTGGTAAATCTGCAGGCTTTATGGTGAAATTGATGTTATCTGTGTCTTTGTAACTTGCCTGCTGGATCAGTTAGTGGTTGTAAAACTGGCCTCCCCGCAGCCAGTTTTCTGTTTCTGTGCCGTCGTTTCCAAACAAACCCTTTAGCCCACCAGGCTCCTGTCCCTCCCGCCAGCCTCCTGCAAGGGACGGATGCTGCTGGTCCACTGCGCAGCTCCCAGTGTGGGGCCACACTGCAGTGGGCAAGTGGAAGCTCGAAATAAAGGAGCATGCGGTGAGGCAGGAGTGCTGGCTGCAGAGGTGGTCCCCGCTGTGCTTCCCCGGAGGGCTCCGTGATGGGTTGTTGGGCACTGCAGGGCCATTAGGTCAGCTCCAGCCGGCCTGTGGTGGGTTACTTAGAGCCCAGCACAAATGGTCCTCACCATTTTGCAAGAAATCCCCTGCCCTTCTCCTGGGAACTTTGCTCCTGGTTAGCAGCGGTCATTTAATGAAAGGCTTTGCCTGCCCTGTCCAAAGTTAAGCACAGTTGTACTTAGTTGTTTTTAGCCAGCTTTGAAGCCTGGGATCTGCTCCCTCCCACGGAGAAGCTCCCAGCTGCCTTGCTCTTCGCATGGTAGCTCTGTTCACCCGGGGGCTGGTGCACAGTTGGGATTCTTGCCTACACCGAATCGTGCCTGGTCAGGGAGGCAGGATGCCTGGGTGCTGTCCTACATGGTGCTTGATTCCGAAAGAGCTTGCAACGGTTGTGGCTGTTGTTCTGACGTTTGGTATAGATTTTGAGTACTGCTGGGAACTAGCAGTGGTAGGCACCGAGGTTCCAGGAGGAGAGTGGGCAGCGGGGACTCAGCAGGGAGGAAGAGAAGGGCTTGCAGGGTAGGGCATGAAGCACATGTTTAGCAGAGAGCCCAGGATCACATCAGAAACAAAGCAGTAATTAGAGTTTCTTCTTCTTTATTAATCCCTTAATATCATCTTTCTTAGGAAATGCTAAGAGGAGAAGAGTTGGGGACTGAGTGTGAAAGCTGAGACTTGCTTGTTGCAGAACAGGACTCCTTTCCCAAAAGTCCCAAGTCCACCTGGGTTTCCAGGGCCATTGCCCTCCTGGGAGGGTGGAAGGGAGGTTGTGCTGATGAGAATGGCTGTGATCCGTCACGCTCCCTGGCTTTTAGGTGGATGCCTGGTGCTCACAGCAGAGTAGGGATGTTCCCCTTTGCAGTGCTGGGCTGGGGGAGCCAGCTGGTGGGCTGAACATGGCCGTGGGGGAGGACTGGTGAGCGCGGAGGGAACCGGTCTCACCAGGTTTACTAGCCCTTGATGCATCACGTCTGGCCGTGGCTTCCTTTGGGGTTGCCTCTCCTGGCTGTCACCCGTTTGGGAGTGGGCAGGAGCACGCTGGCCGTGGGTGCGTCCTTGCCTGCCTGTGAGCCCTCATGGACTGCAGCTGCTGCAGAAACCTCCAGCAGCCCCAAGGCTTGTGGTGGGAGGAGGCTCTCAGCCCCAGGACTGGGAAACCACACCGGGGTGCCCGGTTTCTTCGCTCTGAATGAATTCTGTGTGAGCTGGGGTTAACCCTGGGCTTTGAAATGTTTGTTTCTGACATGGGTGGTGCTCTGCTTGATATTCTGCAGGCATCCATTTTCTTTGGGTTGACGTGAACGATCGGAAGGAGCCATCCATCTTCCAGAGGCGATGAGCGCCGCGAGCTGACAGCTCAGGGATGTTGCAGTGTCTCTTGTCTCTGACGGCCTTGTGTGGTGCATGCCAATGCAGCCTCCCTGCTTCCGCCTGGATGGTGGTGACCCTGTGCTTGTGTCCTGAGGTCTCGGGTCACCTCCTGACAGCAGGGGTTGATCTCTTGTCATCTCTTCTCTCTCTCTGTGCCCCAGTGCCTGGTACAGCAGTCATTGCCCTGTGCTGGTGGCTGGGAAACCAGAGCCTGGGCCCAGGGAAGCCTTGGTCCCAGCAGCGGCTTCTTCATCCAGCGATGGGGCTGTGCTGGGGGAAGTGTCCAGCAGCCCTGGGCTCTGACATCGGCTCCCTGTCACCTGTCCTTAAAAGATTTTTGCACACTTACAAAGCAGGTATCTGAAACAGAGTGATGGGTTGGACGGGAGGCAGCTGACGGCAGTGGGGCTGGGGCCTTGGGGTGCGCGGGGCAGAGGGCTGGAGGTGAGTTGAGCTGGGACAGAGGACGTGGCAGTCCCCAAAGGGGGTCTCAGCACTGAAGGCAGATGATGCTGTGACTGCAAGCAAAGGGAAATGGCTTCTGCCATCGTACTTAGAGCCGAGAAGTTTAAAATATGGCAGTGATTTATTGCAATATTGGCCCATTGAGGCGATGCAGAGAGGCGACGAATGAGCGGATTGTGAAAGGATGGCCTGTTGGAACAGGACGATTCCAGTAAGATTAGGGACAAATTACTCCATCCCATCCACAGCATTATCTGCAGCGTTGTTTGCACAGGGCTGTTTACCCACCTGATGGCATGGGGCACAGAGAGGTGCTTTTCATGTTTGTTGTTCTGTGTATCCCCGATGGGGGGATCAGGCTTTCTCCAGCCTGGCCACAGCGCACTCCTGTGACAAAAGCAGCCACGTGTGTGTTTACCAACGGACATGCTGAGCCTCCGTGCCCCCGATGGCCTTGCCCCTATCGGATGGGAGACTGTCCAGGGGCCCTAGCCCCAGCGCAGGGTATGGGCACCCTCTGAGATGGGCTGACCTACTGGGACACCCTCTGAGACGGGCTGACCTATTGCAGAATGCTTTTTTTCCCTTCTAACCAAAACACGGCTAATCTTCTGGCAGTCTGGTTTGAGGGGAGCAGCCCCCCCCCAAGTCTCAGCACCGTGTAAGACCTTTCCCCGCGGAGCAGCCCCCATGGTGCTTTTCCCCAAGGATGGGGCTGTGGATGGGCGGTGAAGGGCTGTGCACGGACCGAGGAGGTGCCCAGGCGAGGACCGTGGTGCTGGCCCTGCTGAAAGCGATCCCCAGCGAGGCACCTGCCTGCTCCTGGAGCCAGGCTCTGCCCTGATCCTGTTTCACAAGATGGCCCATGGTGGGATGGTAGTGGAAGGGTGGAGCCTGTTAAACCCGTTTCACCGCCGCAGGCATGGTAGGATTTCTCCACCGCTGCCTTTAGCTGGGTTTTGTTAATAGCATGGCTCAAGAGCAGCGTGGGCGGCTGCCAAGAGGGGCTCGATCCCTCGGCATCAGGGAGAGAGATCTGTGCTGCTGACGGGGCAGCACCAGGGCTGCAGAGAATTGTCATGAGCTGGCGGTGGGTTATTTCTGCCTCCCTGGTTTGTAGCACCCTGCTGGTCTTTGATTCTTTTTATCTTTTGTTTTTTATTTCCCCAGCTAACTTGGCTAATGGGGAAGAGCCCCAAGTCTCCCCGTGAGGGCAGGAACTGTAAGTGCAGCATCCATGTGGCAGGCAGGATGGCCTGCTGTGCCCACAGCGGGGTGGTCCATGTCACGGCTCTTGGCTGCTCAGCTCACCCCGTACACCTGCACCTTCTGCAAGTGGGTCGGGCCCCCTCGGGACAGGGGGGAGCGTGGGGCTCAGCTCTGGTGCTCTGGAGAGGAGCTGGAAGCCTTTGCGCCTTCCTGCTGCCCTGAGCCGCGCAGCCAGCAGGAGGGCCAATCTTCAGGCATGGGTCCTGTGAGAGCTCTGCTGCTTTGCTTCCAGGCCCTTAGGAATAATTTCCTCTGTCCTGAAGGGATCCTGCCAAAACTGAAGTTAAAAGGAGCTTTTTTGTATGGAAATCGGGTGCTTGTGTATCTGCATGTGAAATTGCCCTCAAAATGGAGAGGCTGAAATTGCTCTCCAGGTGCGCGCTTCTCATCAGAGCTGCACGGACACCTGCTGCTCCGTCTGTCCGCAGGAGCAGGATGCTTTTGCAGGCGCAGTCACTTGCAGATGTGGCAGAGGGACAGTGCCAGCTCCTGCCTCTCCGTGGCTCCCAAACAGGGCAGTGGGTGCTCGCTTGCCTCCGGGTCAGGGTGTGCAGGGGGTGGCAGTGCAAGCCCCAGCTGCATGCCCCTAGTTTGTGTCGGCCCGCGGGACTCCGCTCGTCTTCCCCATCGCGGCTGCATTCTCCTGCCCTTGGCACGCACCCTGTCCTGGGTGCCAGAGCTGGGGTCCCTGGCACGGGCTGGTCAGGGCGTAGCTGGTGGTCTCACCAGACACTTGCTAATGGGGTTTGAGGTCGTTAGCTGAGCCTGCACGCGCTGATGCCATCACACGTGGTGTGAGCATCACAGGGGCAGCACCCTCCCACTGTCCCCAGAAATCCTTTTCTTCCTGCCAGCTCTCCCCAGCCATGCCCAAGGGCTGCGGCTGCGGCCTTGAGTAACTCTGCTGGCCCCTCCACAAAGGAGAGCTAAACTTTTTCTGGGAAAACGGTGCCAAGTGGCAGACAAACAGGTATTTTTCCCTTCTCTCCCTTTCCCGCTGGGCCTGCGGGGTTGGGATTGCTGGCACCAGGGCTCTTGCAAGCTCACTGCAGGCGAGGAGCCATTTCTGGCGCCAGGGGTGGGATCCCCCCACCGCAGGCACCTTCTCTGGGGCCCGGCAGAGCGACCTTCCCTGAAGGACGTCCTCTCTCCTCTGGCTCCACTGCATCCAGCTAATAGCCGAGAGCCTTGGCTCGGCATCCGGGCTGCCCCGCTTGCTCTTTCACCTCCCAAGCGCTCGCTGCCGGCCGTTCCTGCTGACTTCACAGTGTTGCAAGAGCTGAAGCTGCTGGTTAAAGTCCGGGTAAACATATTGCAAAGCCCTTGGCAGCCCTGGCGAGGGAGGGGGGTTGGAAGGAGCTGCTGCTTGGGGGCAATGGGGTGTTTTATTTGCATAGAATAAGGTTTCTGCTGGAATAAAACAGTGTGGGGAGAGGATGCTTGGCAGCAGAGCGGGACCTCTGATGGGTCTCGCTTCCAGGGAGGGAAGGGGCTGCAGGTGAGTGGTTCCTGCTGTCCTGTCTCTGCAGGCAGAGGAAAACAGGGGAAAAATTGCCCCAAGTCACGGTGTTTGTGTGGAGTCCTTGCTTGGGTGCCCCTTCCTGTGGGATTTAGGTCCAGAGCAACACTGTGGGGCAGGGAGGGGACCTGGCCGTGCAGACAGCACACATCCCCCAGCAGGGGAAGGGAGAAGATCCTCCTGTCGGTGTGTTTCCCTGAAGGGATGTGTTCCCCTGCCCTGTGAGTCGTGTGTGCAGCCGCCCGAGGAGTGTCGGAGCTGAGGAGTGTCGGAGCTCTGCGGTGGCAGGGCAGCCTTTGGGCCGGCTCCCTCCCCATCTCTGTCCCCAGAGAGCAGTGACAGAGGTGATCAGGGCACCGGTGTCCAGCTGTGCCCTGCCACTCCGCGCAAGCCCTGGGGTGTCCCCTGCTGCAGCCGGGGACAGGGAGTGTGCTGCGGTGGGCCAGGGAGGCAGCTGCTCTCGCAGTGTCTCTGGGATGGGGACACCTTTTGTATCCAGCTCCACAGTTTGCTGCGGGGATCCAGCGCAGACATCCTGTTCCTCCTGCCTCAGCTCGGGCAGCCCCAGTACCCAAGAGGCTGCTGGTTCCCAAAAGGAGCACGCTGTCCCTTTGTCGGGGCTGTCCCTTTGTCGGGGCTCTTAGTGGCCTCAAGGATGCCTGAGGATGCGCTTTGCCTGCAGGTTGCCGGACAGAGCCTCCCTGCCTCCCCCTGCATGGACAAACGTCATTAACCCTGGTGACTGCCAGGGCTATGAGCTGGTTGCAGGGGTTACGGTATCCCTCCCCACGATGTTTGGTGTGGCTGCTGTGAGCCGAGGTGCTGCTGGCCGCTGGACTGGTCCGTGTCCTGGATGTTTCCCTGCTCTCTGGCTCCTGGAGGTGCTGAAGCAGCAGCTGGTGCTGGAGGACAGGGAGGGAACAAATATTTACAGCCCTTAAAATGGCCAACACTTCGGGTCTCGGTGTAGGAGGGAGGGCAGTGGCCTTGGCAGCACCTGCTGCGTTCATGTGGCTGTAGTGGCATCAAGGCTGGTGGCACAGTGGTGCAGAGAGGTGCCAGCCAGTGCTGGGCTTTTTGGAGACCATTCCACCCAGCTGGAGGACACTGCTCCTCATCAGGCTGCTTGCCGAGGACCCACCAGGTACTCCTGCAGGAGCTGCTCAGCTTTGCAGGAGAAATCGCAGTGCTCGGCAAGTGCCTGTGCCGTGGGACTGACGGTGTCTGCCATCTCTGATGGACGTGTCAAGGACGGAAAAGGGTTGAGGGGCAGCAGGAGAGCTCTGGGGACCCTGTGGACGGTGGCTGTGCCGTGGTGCCCTGGAGAGGGGAGAGCTGGCTGTGGTGGCGTGAGCTGGCCTTGCTGTGCCTGCCAGCAGCTGCCTCCTACGCTGCCCAAGCACAGGGTGCCGTGGAGGAGTAAAGGTGGGCGCCCATCGCCGCCTCCCGGGAGGTGCCTGCCTGGCACAGACTGAGCAACTCCATCCTCTCCTGGGAAGGCAGGGGGAAACAAGGGGCCTTTGTCTGCTGCAGCGGATCCAGGCTGGCCTCACGCTTTGTCCCTGGCATCCCATGGGGCTGGGATGCTGGCAGGCTGGGCTGGCAGGTCCTGCCCTCGGGCTGGGGACTGTCCCTGGGTGCTGTGGTGTTCCTATCCCTGATGTGCCTGTGGGAGGAGAGGGGATGCTCCTGGAGCGCGGGGCTGGGCTTTCCCATCGTCCCAGGCTGTGCTGAGTGCGGGCTCAGCTTCTTGGCTGCCTTGGAGAGGGCAAGTGCCGCCTGCTGCTGCTTCTGCCTGGGGGAAACAAAGCGGGATGGGGCTGTTTTAAGGTGGGTGCTGCCCAGCTGCGGGAGGGGGTACAGCGAGGCTGCTTTTCCTTTCCCTCCAGGACACAGCTGGGAGAAGGCAGCAGTAGCCCAGGGGATGACAGCCTGCCCGCTGGGACATCCCTGCACTGGGCGAGTGGCTTTGCTGGTGGCACTCCGCAGGGGGAAACTGCAGGAGGCACCAGAGAGACTAAGGGTCTCTTGTAAATTTGTAGCTCATAGAGAAGAAATACGATTATGTGTGAAATTACCCTGGTCTGAGGAGCTGGGCCCACTTCCTGCGGTCATGGGAAGAAGCCGTGACTCATCTCCCTGTCCTGTGGGCTGCAGTGTCCCTGATCAGCGTCCCCTTGCAGGGTGCTGTGGAGGGTGCTGATAAGCCAAGTTGTGCTCTGCCGTGCGGTGCTGGGGCTGCGCTTTGCCCCAGAGCAGGATGACCCACTGTGCAGGGCCTTCCCACGATGGCAGCATGGCCCCCCCTGGAGCACCAGCGTGTCCCCTGGGCTGCAGCGGGGCCGTGCCGCTGAAGCCGTGTGCAGGGGGTGGCTGTGGCAGCAGCCACCGCGCCGCCGAGTCATGCTGAGGATGTGGCCGGGCTGGCGGAGGTGAGAGGGGAGACCTGGCCCCGGCTGAGAGCTGGCGGCTGGCCCGACCCCACGCTGTTCTGTGGGGCTGGGACCCGAGTCACTGCCCTTCAGACAGGAGCTGGGAGGCCGTCGGGCGCTGCTCGGGGGGGTGCCCAGCCCCAGCGGCAGCATCCCAGGGCTCCCCAGCACGGCGTCCTGGGGAGGCCACCAGTCAGGGGCTTTGACCGAGAGCTGACTTGTGTCCTCGCCTGGGCTGCCGTGGAGTTTATCCCTGTGAGGCCCCGGGGAGCCCGGCTTAGCCCCGCGCTCCCTCCTTGCACCAGCACAAAGAGCTCCCACCGCGCTTTGGCGCAGGGAGCTGAGCTGCGCGGCCGGCCAGGGCTGAGCCCCCTCCCAGGGACCTCCAGCCCCCCGGGGTCGGCTCTACTGCGGGTGCTTCAGCCGTGCCGTGGGGAGCCAAACCGCCAAGAGCCGGTGTCACTTGCTGCTGGGGTGTCAGCGCAGCCCCAGGCTGTGGTGCAAAAGGCTTCAGCCGGTCTAATCAGTGCCCAGCAGCCGCCGCTGTGTGAGCCCAGGGCAGCCAGACAGGCGTGATGATAATCGCCCTTCTGCGCTGGCATGGCCAGGGCTGCAAATGGGCTCCTGCTGGCGCTGGGGGAGCGGAGCCGGGCCTCCTGCAGCACTGCTGAGCTCTGTCGGGTTTATAAATCCCTGTGCTGGCAGCTCGTGTGCGGGGCTCCAGAGGACGAGATCTGCCTTTGAGGGGGAGATGATGCTGAAACAGCTGCCGTGGATGCGGTGTTTTGCCCGGTCTTCCCACCCCTTTGGCCAGTCACCTCCCTGGCTCTTGCCGTGGTCAGGCGGTGATGCCTGTACAGGGTGCCAGGTTGGCATGGGGCCCTGCTGCCCTGTGAGGTCTCCGGGGGTTTGGCGAGGACAGGGACACCGCATCCCAGCCCAGGCCTGGCTGCCAGGAGTCGGAGTTTCTGCGGTGGAGCCAGCAGCAGCTGCGCAGTGCTGGATGGGCACGGCTCTGCCCCGGCTCCCAGCGTCCGCTCCTCTCACACCCAGGTGGCCTGGCCGGAGGAATCGAGATCTGCATCACATTCCCCACCGAGTATGTGAAGACGCAGCTGCAGCTGGACGAGAAGGCAAACCCTCCCCGCTACAAGGGCATTGGTGAGCGCATGCCCCCTGCCCTGCCCCAACCCGCTGGCCAGACTGGGACACTGCCGCGGGCCTGGCTGGATCTGGGGTGGGCAGTGGGGTTTGGTGGGACGGGTGGTGGGGCAGCGTGGTGGCCCTCGCTGTGGCTGGTGACGGTGGCACTGCTGTGCTCTGCCGCAGGGGACTGCGTCAAGCAGACCGTCCGTGACCATGGCATCCGGGGCCTGTACCGAGGGCTCAGCTCGCTGGTGTACGGCTCCATCCCTAAGGCCGCTGTCAGGTAGGTTTCCCCTGTGGCATGGGGTGAGCGGAGTGAACCCTGGGTGGCAGCAAACGAGGGGGTGGGTTTGACCTTGATGTCCCCAGTGGCTCTTTGCCAAAGCTGGATGCTTTGCAGACCGGCACGGAGCGCTTGCAGGGTGCATGAGTGGGGACAGACCCAGAACAGGGGGCTGCAGCCCCCTGGCCGGGTGCCTGGGGTCTGGCATGACGGCTCCTCCGCAGGTTCGGGATGTTCGAGTTCCTCAGCAACCAGATGAGAGACGAGCAGGGGCGGCTGGACAGCACGCGGGGCCTCATCTGTGGGCTGGGCGCCGGCGTGGCCGAGGCGGTGGTGGTGGTCTGCCCCATGGAGACCATAAAGGTAGGAGGCAGCTGCCAGCGTCCCCCTGCCCCGGCACCCCTCCCTGGGAGGGGGCAGGAGCCAGGGATGCCCAGCTTTCAGGGGCCTGAGGACCGCATGGGTTTGCTCGGGCTGGTTTTGTAGGGGAGAAGCTGATGCTGGAAAGCCCCATGGAGACGTCAGGCCTGGCGTCCGTGGCACCCTCCCTGCTCTGGGGAGGAACACCCCCCAGGATCCATCCCATCCCCTGTTTCAGTACTGTAAACCCCATGTGGTCATTGCAGAGGCAGTTAGCTAGGTTTTCCTCTCCAAAATGCACTGCTGGCTGCGGGTGCAGGCTTCCCCTGTGGTCTCACCCAGCATTGCCTGGCCATGGGTCGGCTCTGCTCTGGGGACCGTCCCCGGAGCAAGGCAAGAGGCACACGGCAGCCCTTCAGGGGTGCATCACCCCCTTGCCTCAGCCAGGACAAGTGTGTCATCTCCCCGCAGGTGAAGTTTATCCATGATCAGTGCTCCCCCAAGCCCAAATACCGCGGCTTCTTCCACGGCGTCCGGGAGATTGTTCGGGAACAGGGTGAGTCCAGGGGAAGTGATATCCTGTCTCCCTTCAGTACCCCCACACTGAGGGGGCAGGATGGGAAGTGGGGGACCAGTGCAGGCTGGGACCGGCTGCCTGGGGAGGTTTTTCTCTGCCTGGGTGAGGCTGATGCTCCCCTCCAATGCCCTCTCTTCCTGCAGGACTAAAGGGGACCTACCAGGGCTTAACGGCAACAGTCCTCAAGCAGGGATCGAACCAGGCCATCCGCTTCTTCGTCATGACCTCCCTCAAGAACTGGTACAAAGGTACGGTGCCCCCACGCCCCCCAGGGCACCCTGGCTGCTCTGCCATTCCCTGAGCCCATCCTCAGGAGCCAGGCTTGGCTTCCCACCAGTGCATCTTCCACTTCTTGTGGGCCAGACTCTCATGATGGAGGAAGATGAAAGCCGGGTCGGGGGGGGAGGTTTGTGGGGTTGAAGAGTCCCAGTGGTAGAGCATCGCCTCCACTCTCACTCTGAGCTCCCCAGGGCTGCCTGGGGCTGGGGCTGCTGGTCGGTCCCCTGCAAACGCCCTGGACTCCCCGACTCAGCTCAGCACCCCCCTAACCACCAGCAGCCACAACTGGGACCTTGCCCGTGGGCTCCCTTGGGGATGCTGTGCTTCATCCCCACACCACCACTCTGCCCTCAACCTTTCCTCCTTCTCAGGGGACGATCCCAACAAGGTGATCAACCCCTTTGTCACGGGGGTGTTCGGAGCACTCGCTGGAGCTGCAAGTGTCTTTGGCAACACCCCCTTGGATGTGGTGAAGACCAGGATGCAGGTACGGCACTGGGTCGTGGTGCGGGACCGCTCTGCCTGTGGCGGGCTGGGGTCACCTCCTGTTTGGCTTGTGCAGCCCCCGGGGTGGGCGCCCGATGCTTGCGAGGTTTGGGGGATGCGTGGGGACGCTGCCCTCTCGCAGCCAGGCTGTGCGGGTGCTGAAGGGTGCACACACAGAGATGGGGATGTTCCTTCTGGGTTTGGGGGCCCGCAGCAATGAAGGGGGATCGGTTCCTCCTGGCACACCCCCGGCTCTCTGCCTCCCCCACAAAATCCCCCTGGATGCACCTGTGGCTCCGGCCTCTGACCCTGCTTTTCCCATCCTGCAGGGGCTGGAAGCTCACAAGTACAAGAGCACCTGGGACTGCGCCTACCAGATCATGAAATATGAAGNAGTGGCGAGGAGGGGGCTGCGAGGGCACACAGCCTCATGGCCTCCTCCTATCCCTGGCAGGTTTTACAAGGGCACAGTGCCTCGCCTGGGCCGTGTCTGCCTCGATGTGGCCATTGTCTTCGTCATCTACGATGAGGTGGTCAAGTTCCTCAACAAGGTGTGGAAAACGGACTGAGGAGGCCGGGCCAAGGCACCCCAGCCTCCCTCGCCCCCTGGGGCTGCAGCTGGAGAGCCGTGACCAAGCCCACAGCGGCCCACCGGTGCTGCCCGGGGCCAAGTCTGCCCCACGCGTGTGCCCTCCCCCCAAACCCGGCCACCTTCATGTTTAGGAACAGGCTCTGGAGTAGGTAAAATCACTAGTTGTGTGCTGAAAGGAGCATGGAGGGAGTGATATCCCAACATCCAGACCCCCAGCATCCTGATTATGCCCGCCCTGATCCCTTGGTGACATTTCCCCCTGGTCCCGCATCACCTGCAAGTGCCAGTTATCCAGGGTGAGGTGTCCCCTGGGAGGGTGGCTGTGTGTCCCCCGGGGGGCAGCTCTTTTTGGGAATGCTGACGGTCCCCTGGGGCCATGCAGATGCAATGGCCAGGCTGTGCACCAGGCATCACAGCTGGCAGAGGTTTTTGGAGCTGACTGCCAGCTGGGAGCTGTGCACCAGGTTTTGAAGTGGCTCTTGGGGGCCCCATCAGCCTCGCACCCCCTGGGATGGGAGGGCAGCAACCCACTTTTGTGGCCCCAGGCTCCCTCCTCCCTCCTTCCTGCTGGCACTGAGACCACTTGAGGTGCAGCATCCCAGCCTCCAGGTCCCACTTAGCTCCAGGCTGCTGGGCAGGCACTTCCCAAAATTGCATATGCAGCCAAGCCTTTAGTTCTCCTTGCCATGGGGCTGGGATTGGGGTGAGCCAGATGCCCCTGTCGCTTGCTGTTTACAGTTGAGACGCGTGTGCGAGCCGGGGTGAGGAGACACAGCCCTGTGCCACAGACTTGGCCCCTTGGACAGGGGTGTGAACCCCTTCTTCTGCCACATTCCCCCCATCTGCCCTCCCGCCGCCTTGCTGCGGCCCTGCAGGTAATCCTGTAGCTTTTGGAGCTTCATGTTGACTCACTAACGCCCACGGCCATGGGGCTGGAGCCCTGCCCCGCACGGCGCCGGGCTTGGCCCTGCCAGATTTGTGCCAAACTTCCTGTGAAGGAGCCCGGGGGGCGTCGTGGGAGGCAAGGCTCGCCCCATCTCTCCTTCCTCCTGTCACCAGTGACGAACGCAGCCTTAACATGGCAGGGTGAAGGAGGAGAAAGCAAGCCCAGGCGTGGTTTACCTGCGGCTTTCTGCTCTGAAGCCATTGAGGGTTGGTTATTTTTTTTTATTGTTATTCTGTTTTACATTCGCAGTTTGAATAAAATCAGTCTGGCTTTAGCAGCTGTGTTGGCGTCCAGGCAGTGCTGAGTGGGCAGCGAGCAGCTCCTGCGGTGCGGGCAGGGATTGGGGATGGGGTCCCCTATTGCGCCCAAATCCTACTGTCCTCCGAGGCTGAGCCGGTGCTCCCGGGAGAGTCAGCATCAACCCAACAGTGCCCGTTCGCAGAGGCTCCTGGGCAGCTCTGGGGTTGCATTATCCCATGCACAGTGTTTTATTAACCGTCCCGGTTAATTTTATTAACTCCTTACCCTGGCCACAGAGGGAAGAGCCGGGATGGCGCAGGGCGGTGGAGCAGAAGGGAACGGGCTTTGTCCCACTGCCCAGCCCAGGGGCGGTGCGGCCGGGGCTCCCAGTGCTGCTGCTGCCGCAGCCCTCGCTCCTCGCCCAGCGTTTGCTGGCGCGGGGGGAACGCCGTCCTCTGGGGGCTTGTGGGCACCCAGTGTCATGTGGGGGCTGCTGCTCTGCGGGGGCTGGCTGCTGGCCACCGGCTACCCGGCGGGTGCTGCGGGCGGCTGCTGGCGCCGGTGCTGCCCAGGCAGGAACAACGCCTGCTGGGCCCCGGGCACCCGCAGGGCTCGCTGCTACTGCGATTCGTACTGCGAGAGGACGGGTGACTGCTGTGAGGACTACCGTGCTGCCTGCCGCCGTGCCGGTGAGTGTGGGGATGGGATGGGGCTGCTGGACCCCGTGCTGGGGGCCAGCCCTGGGGCTGGGTTTGCTAGCCGGGGCTGCTGCGTTGGGTGGCAGGTGTTTGCTGTTGTCTGTTAGCCCTGTACTTTAAAGCAGTAACAGGATGCATCTGGGGAGGCCGGCTGGGCTGGATTTGGAGTAATATCCCGATTTTCCACTTTTTTCCACGCTGAACATCTGGCTGCTCCCAGTGCAGTAAGAGAGCCTGCAGGGGTGGCCTCTGGTCTGCAGCTGACAGTAGCCCTGTCATTGCAAGCCTAAGCCCTCAGTGTGGAACCTGAGCGGGATGAGCCGCGGTGTCACCCCTGCCGCTGCTGCTGTCAGTGCCTTGCACGGGGACGCAGGAACCAGGGGGTGACAAACAGCAAGTGTGTGCTTAGGGGGTGCAGAGCCAGCCCACCCTGGGGACCCAAACCCAGGATGGTGCGAGCCACGGCCCCTGGGACAATTGCAGCAGTCAGCCTTCCCTAATCTCTGGGTAGATTAGCGGGGTCCCAGCTCAGCGCAATGCTGTGCAGGGATAAAGTCCTGCGGAAGCGCTGCACAATGCCACTGTGCTGGTGGGGCAGGGGAGAGGGGCTGCCAGGGTCACCCTGACCCTTTCTCCCCCTCCCCTGCGCTGTGCCTCCCCTGTCCTCCTCCCGTTTTTCGTGCCATTGAAGCTCTCTCTTCCCTCTCGGCTCCCCTGCCCTGCCGGTAGCGGTGGGCTGTGCGGTGGGGCCCTGGGGGCCGTGGAGCAGGTGCAGCTCCCTGTGCGGGGTCGGCAGCAAGGCCCGCAGCCGCCAGGTCACCGTCCCGCCCCGGCACGGAGGAGAGCCCTGTCCCGACCTCAAGCAGCGCCGCGGCTGCCTGGGCGAGCACCTAACCTGTGGGGCAGCCAAAGGTAATGCGGGTCCCATGGGGATGGCCACCTCCCTCCTGCGTGACTGTTCCCCCTGCCCATCCCGTGGTGTCTTTAACCATCCGTTCCCCCACCCTGGCTGCTCCTCTGCCAGAAGTGGCCAAGATACTACCTGACTCCTTCAGCCAGGACTTCTGGGATCCCTGGCGGAGAGATGGGCAGCTGCTGCTGGAGGAACTGTCTGGGTAGGTGTGGGGCTGGGGCCCCTCTGCACTCCCCCCTTTCCTAAAGCTGTGACCTCTGCACACATCCCCTACAGCCATGGCCCCTTTGCACCCCCCCGACAGAACTGTGGCCCCTTTGTGCCTCCCTCTTAGAGCTGTGCATCCCCCCCAGCGCCATTACCCTTCCCACTGCCCCAAACCATGATCCCTTTGCATCCCCCTTTGTTGCCCCTTTGCGCTCTGCCCCAGACCCATAGCCCCATGCACCCCCATACAAAGCCATGGCCCCTTTGCGCATCCCTCCTCCCTAAGAGCCGTTATCCTCCCCCCCTCTCTGCGCCCCCCCTCAACCATGGCCCTTTTGCAACCCATACACAACTGTAGCCCCTTGGCACCCCCTGCTAGAGCTGCAGCCCCTTAGCAGCCCCCCAAGAACCATTACTCTTCCACCTCCCGCTCCCTGAAATCATGTTCCCTTTGAAGCCCCAGACCCATCACCCCTTTATACCCTCCCATCCATTGAGAAAACACTACAACCTCTGCCCTACCCTCCAACCACCGTTTTCTCCCTTTCCCCCTCCACTTTGCCCCTTTTTCCCCTCTTTCTTCCTCCCCTCCCCAGCTACTGCGGCTATTTCCGCCTGACGCAGGTAAGGCCCCCCTGCCGCGGGCAGGCCTGGAGCCGCCAGCTCCACCGGGACAAGCGGGTGTGCGTCAAGTGCCGGGGAGACACATCCCACCGCCGTCCTCATTGCATTGGACATGGGCTGCAAGGAGCCAGGTAGGTGGTAATTTGGGAGGGGGGGCGGTGAGGTGCCTACCAAGGGACATATCCCCCCTTGGAGGAGCAACTCTCTGTGCCCCTAAGGCATCTTCCTTTTATATTCTTAATTATAAATATAATGTTTATATAAACCCCTAATATTATAACGTACCACAATAGTATAATATTATAGTATGCCATAATATAATAATAATATGCCATAATATTATAGGATAGTATTATTGATTTATCTTACAGTATTACGGTATATTATATGTGCTATACATCACTAATACATAAAATAAAAATGTTTATATAGAATAGAATATTTCAGTTAGATAAGACCTACCATGATAATCTAGTCCAACTGCCTAGATATATTATTATATACATATAACTAGATACAATTTTAAAAAATTATCTTGAATTATTCACGACATGCCCTAGCTCTCACTCGCTTTCCCTTCCAGGACGTTTTGGGTGGCTGCCTCTGTGGCAGGGTGCCAGGGCTCGTGGGTGCAGGAGGGGCTGCAGGAGGTTTGTGTCTGCCCCCCACCAGCTCTCATCTTTGTGTAACGTCCCCCCCAGAAGGTGAGCTGAGCCCTCCCCACCACTGCGCCTCTCTGGGGAGGGAGAATGAAGTAAAAACATGGTGTCTTTTTTAATGTCACCCTTCTGCGGGCTTGCTGCTCGCCCATGGAGCTGACTCCCCATGTTTTCCATTAAGTATTTTGTTGAAGAATGGGAAGAAAACCCTGCTTGTAAAGATTGAAAATAAGGGAATTGCTAAAGTGTGGTGATTAATGGAGGAAGAACCTCATGCTGAGGTTAAATCCGTGTGAGACGATGATGCAGAAGCGGTGGGTCAGAGCCCCAAAACGTCTGAAAACTCTTGGGATGCATTAAAAAATGTGAAAACCTGTAACTGTGGGCGTGAGGCGTTGAAATAGAGAACAATTTCTCATTTACATATGAGAAATAATATTAATTTATGTATGTAAAATAAGTTCAAATTAAAAAATGTCTATCTCTAAGGATTCTATGATTCTGTGCTTGTGTTATATGAAAGATCCTAGACTCTAAAAATACTTACAGTGTATTTATAAAGAGATATTAGTGTCAAAACAGATGTGTAAGCAGACGGTCGGAATAGCTGTTCTGTCGTCAGTGTTGGTGTGTAAGTCTGGGCACGTTCTCTAGGTCAGTGGGAACAGGGGATGTGTTTAAATTCCCTAAATACGGAGGGGGGGGTGATCCCGGGCCCGTGCTGCCGCCCAGCGGCGGAGGCCCCGCGCCTCGGTCCCGCAGCTCGCGCGCANGGCGAGCCCCGCGCCCCTGCAGCGGGATGGGCGCCGCCCGCCCAGCCGGGATCGCCACCGGCGCTCCGGTATCGGCTCTTATGCGTTACCGCGGCCCCGGCAGCGCCCGCCCGTCTTTCGGGCGTCCATCTCCAGGGCACCGCCGTCTCCCAGGAGCCCGGAACTGCACCCTCCGTCCTCCGACGCCCGNATAAGTTCAAATTAAAAAATGTCTATCTCTAAGGATTCTATGATTCTGTGCTTGTGTTATATGAAAGATCCTAGACTCTAAAAATACTTACAGTGTATTTATAAAGAGATATTAGTGTCAAAACAGATGTGTAAGCAGACGGTCTGAATAGCTGTTCTGTCGTCAGTGTTGGTGTGTAAGTCTGGGCACGTTCTCTAGGTCAGTGGGAACAGGGGATGTGTTTAAATTCCCTAAATACGGAGGGGGGGGTGATCCCGGGCCCGTGCTGCCGCCCAGCGGCGGAGGCCCCGCGCCTCGGTCCCGCAGCTCGCGCGCACGCGCGGCGGCCCGTCAGGCGGCCGTCTCCCGAGAGCGGCGGGCNAAATCAAGCGACCCCCGGCGGAACTCTCTTCTCCACAGCAAGAACTGGAGAGAACTCGGAAGCGGTGAGATCCGCCTTCTGAAGAAGAGTTCGGTATTGTCTGAGTCTTACCCACAGGTGTCCCTGTGGGAGGGAAGAGAGGCTCAGCCCGTCGACTGGTCCCAGAAGTCAAAGGCAGTCTGTGATGGAGCCCTCCCTGACTTGTTCACGATGG
>VXBO01000662.1:576444-600138 GCA_013400135.1 Rhinoptilus africanus
TTATGCATATATCTAGGTCCCATGCTCCCAGTCCTTGTCATAAATGGAATAACTTGATGCTGAAATAAAAAAGTGGATTTTAACAATGGAAGCGAAACAAGGAAGTGAGACAAATGCATAGAGTGTAGGCAGTTCTAGGGTTAAAAGCCAGACCATATTTTNGCCAGTGGCTGTATATCTTTTATTTCTTTCAAGGCAATTAACAAAGTTCTCTTTTCTTTTAAAAACTTGCAAGCAGTGAAGACAATTGTGTTACCATCTTATACCTTACTGTGTAACAAACTGTAGCATTAATTCAGTTTATCCTGCCATCTGACAGTGATTAAAACTTGCATTTCTTTTTTCAGAAGAAATTACCTTATTGCCATATTACCTTATTTAGGCAACCAGCAAACTCTTTCTACAGCTGTACTTCAAGCTTTTACCACTATGAAGGAAAGGCTTTGTGCCAGAGGCAGAGAGAAAAGAATACTCAAGTCATGCATGCTAATATAATTGTAAAATCAATGGCTGGGGAAAAGGCAAGCCTTTGTTTAGTCCATAGAGCAAGGATTCATATTTATATTTCACTTGAAATCATGATTGAATAAAATACAAAATGGACCTCAGAAATGAAGCAAACCTCACATCTCCAACCTGTTAAGACTGCCCAAACTACTTTTTCAGTGCACGGTAATTGTACAGTTCTTTATCTTTTTGCTTTTTGGATTTTTGATGTAGTTGCAGTAGAAAATGTGAATAATGTCTTATACAGAGCAATGTACATGCCTGTGTCCACTCCTGGAAGAAAAGGTGTACAGATCACAGGTTTTTAGAGTTCAAATTTAAGATGTATCTCCTAGTTTCTGGATATATATTGTAATTACATGAAGACTGGGTAATAAAAATGTGAGGTCTTCTTCACTTACTTAAAAGAAAGGTGCTGTTACTTTTTTTCCCGTGGAGCCCACTCCAGTCCGTATCCACAGATTAGTTAATAGACTGAGGCCCTAATGGGAATCCAACAAAGGAAAACACCGTTTCTGGATCCTAGTTGGGTTTATGCATATATCTAGGTCCCATGCTCCCAGTCCTTGTCATAAATGGAATAACTTGATGCTGAAATAAAAAAGTGGATTTTAACAATGGAAGCGAAACAAGGAAGTGAGACAAATGCATAGAGTGTAGGCAGTTCTAGNGAGTGTAGGCAGTTCTAGGGTTAAAAGCCAGACCATATTTTTGGGCTAAATCGTAACTAAATACAGCTCTGTAACATCAATGTTCAAACCAACCGCCAATTAAATACATTCTTTTTTGTTGCTAGCAGGTTCTTTTTTGGCTGAAGCTGTTGCAGTACATATATCAGGCCACGAGGTAGAGCTGCATACAATGATTAGAATCAAGTTTTGTGCTATGTAAACTTTCAAGTCGCTGTTATGGCAAGTATATTTGAGGATGGCTTTTCACCATCTGAAGTAATGTGAAATAATGGCTGTATACGTGTTAGTGGAGAGATTTTATTTTCCTTTGTAGTTGGAAAAGTGAAAAGGTTAAAAAGGACATGCATGAATACCCTCTGGTCACCAAAGCTGAAACAGACTGCAGTTTCAAAAAATAATTACAGGAGTTTTGTTACTATGATGAGAGAAATACTTGTAACCATGCAGAGACTTTCATTAGCATAGTATTTAAGATATTATATCAAAGATTCAGCTTCTGGTTCCTTCCCTAAGACTGAATATTTCACATGTAAGATAGATTGTTCTCCTAGTAACTAAGCTGTTAGAAGGTAGGTCATTGATTGATTCTGACATCAGAAACTTTCATGAAATATTTTTTGCATCAAACAAAAGAATGACCTGGTGACTAAGGTAGTTTTTTTATTAGTCACAGTATGACATGATATGCTAAGAAAAGAGGTTCTTTCAGGAATGCAAGAGTTTCCTCAGAACTATATCACAGCTTTGACTTGTAGGCCAGAAAGCTTCCGTGCTGTTCTTCAATGTGCTTGTATCATTAAGGCTATCACAGGCATGGCATATTATAACTATTTCTTAATTAATATATATTTTGCAAAAGTTTTGTTGGTTTTGCATTAAACATTTCGCTCAGATTTATGAAGTCTAGTAAGGTTAACATTGGGCTGTCCATTTCAGTTTCTTTCTTTCACATTTGTCTTCTCTGTCTTATGTAATCATGTCATGGTAAAGATCTTGAACGCTCTGCAACATGTAACAGTATATGCAGTGTTTATTTGGCAAGGCAGCTGTAAATTTGTTGCTATAGCATCTGAAATGTCATATAAATATAATGTTCTTCTCTTTTAAGTCAGCTTAATGCATATGTAGCGTTCCATAACAAGATACCTCTGTATTTTGACTGCCTTTTATGGTGAAGTAGTGCCCCTCAGAACATTCTTACGCAAAAGGTAGGTAGTCTGATTTTTCATGGAAGCCATGCACCTGTAACTTATTTGTGGTTTCAGCCACAATGTGGTAAGCATAGTTTTGACGCTAAGGAGTTTATAGTCATGATAAGTGAGAATTCTTTGTTCCTCAGAAAATGATGGCATAGACACTGACAACAAATATGTAGTTGAATGACCTGAAGTTGTTCAGATGTTGTAATGCTCCAGTTATTATTTCTTGTTATTTCAGTAGAGGAATGTCAGTTAACAAGAATTCTGTTCTAGGACTGCATGCAGTTTTTCCAGATTAGGTCAAATCTATGTTATATGTAACAGGGACTGTCATTTTGTCATCATGTGCCTACATCTAGTTTTAGTTCACGTACACATAGTTCTTCAGGGTATTTGAGGTGAAACAAACCAGTAAATACATAGCATATACTACCTAGAATAAGCTTTTAATACTCCATCACCATTCATCTGTCCAGTATCTAGTGGACTGTAAGTGCAGCCCACAGGTTTGGCAGCTGTAGCCATTTTAGACAACTGAAAGAGTAGTCTGCCATGAAATACGCCAAAAAAACAATTTACAATGCTCAATTCCAGTATGAAGCAAATTGTGGAGAAGTATGAGTTTTGCAAATTTCAGTGCATCATGCTGTGCTTACTGTAGTTTCTCTCAGAGCAATTTTTGGTATGGAAGGAAAGTTTCTTTGTTATGGAGGAGTGGTTGAGGAAACAAAGTATAATTGTCTTGAGATAAGAGAAATGCTCCACCTCACTTCTAATATGCAAATGGTACACAGATTCTCAGATTAGAGAATTGATGCAGTTTTGCTCACATAGTCAGAGTGGTGTATGAGGAGCACAGTATGATGACACTGACTGAGTTCAGAGACCAAAGGATCTTCAAATAAATAAAAGACTGGCAAAATGAAAGGGATTAGGCTCTTCTTTTTATTCCCTACAGACAGGATGAGCAGTAGCAGGCATGGGTTGCAGCACATAGTATCCAAGTCGGACATTAAGAAACACTTTTCTGATGGAAATAGAATGAAGCATTGTAATAGATTTCCTGCGGTGAAACTGCAGTGTCTCCAGTGTAAAAGGTCTTTAAGTACAAGTAGATAAACATTTGTCTGTCTGAAGTGACCTTAGTAGAGCTGATCTTGCAGTAGAGCAAAGGGCCTAGATGACCCCTGTGGTTTCTTCCAGCCATAGTATTTTATGGGAGGTTTTTGTGTGCAGATTCCAGCCGGGCTTCACCTGATTAAATGGAAATGACCCTTCCTTCCAACTTTAGTGTTCAGTTCCTTAAGAGTTTGTTAGTGTGATCACCCTTGTATGCAAAGGAAGAAGTTCAAGGGCTTTTGTGGTTTCTCATCACTGCTGCATTCCAAGCATTTGCTTGCCTTAAACTTCATGGACTTTGTCCACANGTGTCATCCCCCCCTTCATTGTTCCTGTCTCAAGATGTGCTATTTAAACCTGCACCTCTTGTGAATTCTACCACTGAAGTGTAGATTAGCAGAGTGTTGCTGGGTGGTGAAACACTGCAGGACAAAAGGATATATCAAAATGAAATCTTATGAGAAAGTGTCAGTTACAGGGATAATGTATATCTCTTGTTTTGGGNGCACTCAAGTAGTCTTTTTATCACTTTTGGTTTTTGTCTAATCTGATTGGAACTAAGCTTAAAAAATGTTCACTTGTCTAGTTTCAATGAGGTTTGCTCAGGCTGTGGTAGTTTGAAAGAGATTTTAAAAATCTCAGTGATCTTTGTGAAATATTGCGCAAGATATGCCATAAACTACTCTAAGGTGCAGAGCAGGTCTCATATAGTGAAGTTACACCTGAGATATTTTTAAATAGTAGCATTTGGATTCTGCAGGTCAGTTTGCAAACTGGTACCTGCAAAGTATACTACATGCTTTAGGAGACAGCACACTTCCTTGTGTGTAAAATTATTACTTGTACTTGCAGATTAATATCAGTAGTTTCAAGGGCATGTTCAGACATGCAGTTTCGCAGTTTGCAATTAGTTGATGACTTCTTTGTTTTTTGTGGGTACTACTGTTTGGGACACTTAGTCCTGTGTGAGCTCAATGGTTGGTTGTTTATATAATATCACCGTTGTTTCAGTCCATGCTGAGTATTGCCAAAGTGTAAAACAAGATCAACCCCACATACAAAGCACAGTTCCCTGAGGATAGGGCTATGTACTAGGTAAGGCTTGATTTTAATCTTGCTCTTGTCAGCTGTATCTGCTGACAGTTCATTTTCAGGTGACTACATACCATAATACCATCACTCACATTCTTTTCCCTTCTCTCAATTAAGCACAGTCACACTAGGTTGTTATTCTTGCTTGAGGAAACATATCCAGTAATCATAATGTGAAGTCTTAAATGAAAAATGGTTGCACAGTGCCTTGGTTTTTGTATCTTTTTCATGTCTTGCAAATCGGAGCCACTCCAGAACTTCAGTCTCTGCTCACATTCTCTTATTCCAGTAAACCTATCTTTTCATTCTTTTTCTCTCTCACTTTTAAAAGAGGGGTTTCTTTTTCATGCTGTGGGACTTAAAGTACGAAGAAATCTCACTTCTCCTCCTTTCTCTGAAAAGTCCTTTATTCTCATTTTACTGAGAAGAGAAAGGGCAATTGTCAGTAGAGACAGAAGTTAGAAAGTCCAGTTCTGTAATTCTGTGTAAATCTATCCCTCCAAATACCACCTTTCCATTCGCCTTAAATACCCTTTGATGCTTTCCAGACCCCTGACATAATGTTGTTACTCTGTGTCCTGTTGTTCCCCAGCTTGATGGAGGTGAGTGTCAGGTGAAAATCTGGGACTTATCTTCAGTACATTGTAAGACCAAAATAGCCCTTAAGATTTGTCTCTAATTCAACTCTTACTCACACATGCAAATATCTAGCTCAGTTTCTCTAGTTAGCTAGTTAGTCTGTTGAACACAGAAGTTGGAGCTTTGATTGCAACTGATGCTTGATGTAATTGGCTCTCAGCAATTCAAGTTACCCAGCTTATAAAATGTTTTTTTATAAAATGTTTTGCAGACCAACGTTTTTCAATTTCGTTATTCTTACAGAAGATACAATAGTTTGTAATATGTTATTTCAAGAACGTAACTCAAGTGAGCTGTTATAGTGAAAAAAAGTGCAGTAACTCATCAAGACACTGAACTGAAGAAAAGCAGTCAATTCTAAAGCTAAATATGACTCTTAATATGATGACTTAAAAGTATAAAGCACTATGAAAGTATTATGAACTTTTAACAAAAGAAGGAAAACAAAAATAAATGCTTAAAGCTAAATATGCCACAAACAATATGATGAGCCACAACCCTGTCTAAATTTTTGCCATGTTGAAGGTTACCTAAATGAGGCATGTAAATAAAAAAAAAAGTACAACAGTGATTATTTACTGCAAATCTTTTGCACCAAAAAAAAAAGGGTGACTGTAGTTCAATCCTTTCTTCTTAAGAATCAGAACCCCAAAGGCAATCTAATGTAGCCTAAAGCAACAGATTCATAATAATATTAATAGCCATATGTTCCATTTCAGCTAAGTACCCCACGGCAATGTGGTAATCCTCCCTGATTCTGAAAGTTACGTATAAGTCTGTAGATAATATAAATTGAATTTGTAACAAAATAGAACAGATTGTAACTAAGTTGAAAGCACGTGCTTTTGGCAGTCAGCAGAGGCGATATTTGTGGGATATTGAAATGTAAATTAGTTTTAACACATAGAGTCTATTGTGTCATTAATTTGTTTGATGAAGTTTGGATGTATATGTTAGTATACATCATCTCCTTCCTGTTTCATCTCCTTAATCTAGTCTACATTTGGTAAAGATGATAATGAATGCAGTTTTCTGTAGCCTCATAACCATTACAATGTGCAGTAGATGGTTTTCCCATAAGAATACAGGTCTAGCCGTAAGTGAAAGCCTTTGGCCTCTTCTACACTGTAATTCAGATCATACTTTCAATACCTATTGCTTCCAGATCTTGATACAAAATAGCTTTGTACTATCCTAATAAACACAACCAAGCTATATCATGGGAAATGTGCTACTTCGCTGTCTTGTGTCAAAGATGTCGTAAACACATGGGATTTCTACTCTTTTGGTCTCTTCATTTTTATTCTTTTGGTCTTGTCAAGCAGTATGAGCATATCCCCAGAGAAGATATCTTCCCAGTGTCTCTTTCAAGTAGAAAGTTCCGTTATTCTCTTTCTGCAGATTAAGATTTTTTTGAAGCTGCAATAAGAAGGGTAAATTTTGAAACAAGTTAAATACCAAACTCACTGAAATCAGTAGAAGAACAAAGCCTTCTGTCTGCTACTGGGTATCTTCCTCTGAAAAACTTTAACCCTACAAAAAGACTGTGAAAATATAAATAAAATATCAATGTGTAAATTGTACAATCAGCTGAAAAGGGTTACCTATTGAAAGCTTTGTATTTCCAAAACTACTAGAAAACTTTACACTCTTGTTGAGGAAGACCATCTGGAAAAGTATGTATACTTTTCAGGTCTTTACACATTCCTGATATTATCAAACTTGCTACTCATTTGCACGTCAATTATGCAACATACAGATATTTCTCTACTCATTCCAATGGCCATTTTTCTGTGAATTTGAGATGTTTGACAAGTGTGTATACAACCAGTAAAAGTTGTGTTAAGGTAGATAATCAGCAAGCTTGCAGTTTATGGGTAAAAGTGATGGGACTGACATGCATGAGTACAGGTACTTGAACATTCTTTATCCTTGTCCTCAGTGTTTTTGGTTTCATTTTATTTATATTCCTATTTTTCCAGCAGTCTGTGCACATGACAGCTGTAAAAGTGAGAATTCACTCTCAGAAATTTGCCCAAGACTGTGTTTCCTTGATTCATTCAGTGTTTCAACAGATAAGTAGGATTTTTAAATATGCCCAAGATGTTTTTGGAAGAAACATGGGAATGTATTTAAGAAGTGTTCACACTACTCTTTGCCTTCAACGAGTATCTGCTGTAACTCACCTAAGATGAGTTTCACTAACTGTTACCTTCCACTAAGTTAAGAGAGCTAGGAAAGTCATGTTAAATACATACTGCTTTTTATCAATATGTAATTGTGGCCACATAGGGGCAGTGTTATCAGTCTAACATTCTCTAAACTTGAAGTATACATCCCTCTGTGGATTTTTACAAGATAATTTAAAAATAAGAATAAAAAGATGTATCTAATATTTTTCCTTTCTTAAATTTCTTATTATTCATGGGATCTAAATATAACATGGAGAATTCCATCTAACAGTATTCAAGCATACATATGCCATTGCAGTTGGGGATATAAATGCCAAACAGACTTCCATTAAGTAAAAATTTAGGCTATAAATTAAAAAATGAAAGATCAATCTCCTATCAGTGAATTGTAAATACTGTACTCTCCTGTGGGGTGTTAGTGACATGATTTCAGATAAAGTTGATGTAAATTAGATATCTAATAATCCAGCCAAATATGCCCTTAATCCATAGTTTGTGTTGATAGCCTAGTTCACAGATTCCTTAGATTAAGAGCTCATCTTCTTATCTTTTTAGAAGCTAATAGCATGGTCCTTTTAACAAGGTAAATTCTTATCTTGCTCAGATAGCGTTCTCGCAGCTGTATTGCCCCTTCTGCCCTAAACTATTGAGTTTAATGTCATTGTATTTATAATGATGCTCCCTGCCCTTATCCCACATTCCTTTTCCTGCTGTCCTTTCTTTGATGTAGCTCATTTTGTTGTCATACAGACTATATGCCAAATGTTCATTCAGGGATGATTATTTTAGATCAAGTGTTATTTTCCATTGGCCTTGTTAAAAAAGATAGTAGGGGAATATTTTTTTCTTGTTGGTTCCACTACAAAAGTAGCCATAAAGAAACAGAAAGAAGGGGATTCTGCAAATCATACACTTTCTTTTTGTTGTTCACCTGCTCTTATCAATAAATTTAAAGACAAAGGCAGAAAGACAAATAGAAAAGAGGTTTGTTGGGGTTTTTGTGTTGATGTTGGGGTTTTTTAAGATTTAATGGAGGTATGGTATGACAAAATGGACTAATTTAATCAGTGTAAAGATCAGCAGGCATTCACAGGAGCCCAGAAACTTCATATAGTTTGACTTTATTAGTCAGATTTTTAAGTTTCTTTCAGGAACTTTCACCTCTTTCTTTGCTAGCATTTTCTTTGCTCCACACTGACTTACTTTTTTCTTTCAAATTGTCTAGATTATTAACATAATTAAGTTAAACCTAGTTTAGTTGCTTTGTTGTCAGAACTGATGAAAGGACCATGGGCCCATGCGTATTTTCTACTCAGCAGATCCAATAAAAGATACTACTTCTCCCTGCAAACGTTGCATTCAGTGCTGGTTTGTGGTGATTACAATTTGGGCAGAATTGTGAACAAGTCAACAAAAACTTACCTGTGAGAAAGCAATGTTATATGACTGCATATTTCAAAGTGTCCATTTATATGCTATCTTTTTTAGTATTATACATTTTAATGTTTGTTTAGATGTTAATATTAGCTATGGTATTAAGAGTTCTCTTGTTTGCCCTACCTTTCAACCAGGAACCCTTCTACTGTAGGCTAACCGGTCAGCATAACCACAATTTGGAACCAACTAGAGCCCATGCTAACCCTCTAGTGAAAAGGCCACACAGGGAATCCAGAGAAATGGGGATACTGTGCTGGTGATATAATAAAAAGAAGGGCAAACAATATAGAACATAAGGAGGAGAGCTGGAGTTATTGTGGTGGATGCATATGAAACCATTTTTAATAAGAATAACCTCTGTGTCTTCTCACACATCCATCCAGCAACCGTGCTTTACTGAATACTAATGGTTGCAACCAGGCACAAATATTCTCTTATTATAAAACAGAAGTGATGTATTTCCTAAATTTAGGAATTGTATCCTATTATATTGATCAGGGAGCAGTCACCCTGCTCACCCAGAGAAAGAAAAGTTTCCATTTAAATTATAATCTTTTAGGAACCTGTGAACAACTGAAAACAGAAAATTAGAATGAAAATCATACCAGGCTTAATAGTACAATGTATCAGAACCTAAATTATGGTTCTGATTAGCAAAGCTGTATTGAAGTCATTGAACTGTATCCACTTACCACTGATAAGGTAGTAGTTCAAAATGCTCGTGGATTAAATCCAACCTCCATGGCACTGGCTCAATGATTACTGTCAATTTATAGTACTGATAATAATATTAGCAGCTGCTAGGGTCCTCAGGGATCAGGAGACAGTGCTGATTAGACACTTTGGAATATATGTTTTTTAAAGTACAGTTTCAGAATTTAATTTGGTACAAAATCAATCAAAAGAGAAATCAAATGCTTTTTTTAAAAAAAATACACTGCAATGTTATGTGAAAGATGGAGAAGAAACTACAGAAGTACAGTGCATACCGTGCCCGCAGGAAGGGAAGATCACTTACCTCTAGCTGCTGAATGGCATTAAGGTGTCACAATGCCTGTGGTAAGCTGCACAGAACCAGGGAAAGGAGCAAGAAGCTTTGGCGCCTTTTGATTTCTCCATTTGTTATATACCATCCATTTATGTTAGTCCTAGGTGACTTTGATTGGAATCGGAACCTGCCTTGTGAATAGCATAGATATTGTGCATAGAAACATGTTTAGCTTTTCTTCACACATACAGCAGTATCTACATTCCTCAAGAAATCCTCTAATTCAGAGGAATCTTACAGTGACATCTAGACTTAGTAGAAAGCACTTCACATCCTTTAAATTTTTTTGCCTTCAGTATATAAAATCTAGTTTTAAAAACGAACATTTCTTTTCAGACACAGTTCCTTTGTACAGAATCTCTGTATGTGGAAAGCAAGGGTTAGGCTTATTGCACCCACTTCACTCCTGTTTGATTTACTGAGCATTCCTTAGTGCTTTACAGAGCCAAATAAAGGGCTAAACTATTGTAGCTCTGCTGTGGAAGAACAAGAGACCCAAAAAAACCCCAAAACAACAAACCTGTGAAGAAAATCAAGACAACTATATTCTTGACCTCAGTTTTACTACTTTCTTGATTTTTTAAAAAATTTTGTTTAAGCAGATCATCCTTCTTGTATTACTTAGTCTCTATAACATGACATGCCATANATATTAGCAGCTGCTAGGGTCCTCAGGGATCAGGAGACAGTGCTGATTAGACACTTTGGAATATATGTTTTTTAAAGTACAGTTTCAGAATTTAATTTGGTACAAAATCAATCAAAAGAGAAATCAAATGCTTTTTTTAAAAAAAATACACTGCAATGTTATGTGAAAGATGGAGAAGAAACTACAGAAGTACAGTGCATACCGTGCCCGCAGGAAGGGAAGATCACTTACCTCTAGCTGCTGAATGGCATTAAGGTGTCACAATGCCTGTGGTAAGCTGCACAGAACCAGGGAAAGGAGCAAGAAGCTTTGGCGCCTTTTGATTTCTCCATTTGTTATATACCATCCATTTATGTTAGTCCTAGGTGACTTTGATTGGAATCGGAACCTGCCTTGTGAATAGCATAGATATTGTGCATAGAAACATGTTTAGCTTTTCTTCACACATACAGCAGTATCTACATTCCTCAAGAAATCCTCTAATTCAGAGGAATCTTACAGTGACATCTAGACTTAGTAGAAAGCACTTCACATCCTTTAAATTTTTTTGCCTTCAGTATATAAAATAAATCTAGTTTTAAAAACGAACATTTCTTTTCAGACACAGTTCCTTTGTACAGAATCTCTGTATGTGGAAAGCAAGGGTTAGGCTTATTGCACCCACTTCACTCCTGTTTGATTTACTGAGCATTCCTTAGTGCTTTACAGAGCCAAATAAAGGGCTAAACTATTGTAGCTCTGCTGTGGAAGAACAAGAGACCCAAAAAAACCCCAAAACAACAAACCTGTGAAGAAAATCAAGACAACTATATTCTTGACCTCAGTTTTACTACTTTCTTGATTTTTTAAAAAATTTTGTTTAAGCAGATCATCCTTCTTGTATTACTTAGTCTCTATAACATGACATGCCATAAGGATCTGTGCAATGTAAGTAGTCCTTGCTTTTAAATTTCCTAGAACAACAACCTAGAAGCAGAGAGTAAGCTAAGACAGTAAAGTTGCTTGGCTGTCTGCATTTTAAGCACACTTTATGTTGGAGTGTAGAATAAATGAAAGGTGAGAATATCCTGAGAAAAAGATTGTTACTGTCTTATCAGAGAGAGGATGTTTATGGAATAGTATGGGAAGCTGATACTGCTGGTATTTTGTGGTGAAATGTAGGATTTCTATTTCAATTAATATCCATCTTCAAGGATAATTAAGGAAAAACGAAAGTGAAAATCAAGCCCGAAGCTTTTAATTGTTTCTGTTACCTGTTGGTGTTTTCTGTGTGATTTGTTTCTGAATGGCTGGCCCCATTGCTAAAGATGCGGAGGATGGTCAGAATTTCAGCACTGCTGAGACCACTCTCTCTCTCGTCCTAGTATTTAGATAATTTTGTCACCTGATCTCTCTCTCTCTCTCTCTCTCTCTCTCTCTCTTTCAAAGAGAGTTTAAGAATTTCTGATATTATCATACATGGGAAAGCTACACAACAGCATGGACAACATACTAGGAAATATTTTCACATTATCTTGCCTTTAGATGGGATATAGCCATTTTTGAGGATAAGCTCTGTTAAAACATTCCTGGCACAGAGTTGCATTTATTTCTAACCTTTCTGCAAACTATTGAGCTGTTCTCTAAAATATATATGAAAACAGTTTCTCATATTCTTAAATCTTTGGAGAGCTGAGCAAACACTTAACGTAGCACTCTTACCTGGATTTGGTTTCAGTCATTCCAACCGGCCGTTTGTACTAAATACCATAATTCTAAACAGAGACTTTTTCTTTCGTGTTTTCAAAATGCACAGTATATGATCCTTATCTGCTTCACATGGGTTCTGCAGAGTAGAATGCTGTGCCTGTAACTTCGTGGTTGAATGGTGCAATTGTAGAAGAGTGAAGTATTGGGATCTTTGGAGTAATGATGCAGTCCAGCAGGTACAACCTCCGGTGGATGTCAAGAACTAGGATTTTTATCTCTGATTCAGTCACTGACCTGCTAAGTAATCTTGGACAAATCACTCTTTATCTCTTTGTGCCTCTCTATCTCCAAATGTTTTCTGTTATTTGGATTAAAGGAGGTGGTAAGAGGGGGGTCACGCTACGCTAGGAATATTTATCACAGAATAAGCATGCTATTTTCTAGAATGTAATAGCCTCAGAAAGACATTTTCAAGAACTATTAGAGAGGCTGGTTATTGACTATAATCAAAGCTATGATAATTTCTGTCTGAAAACAATTACAATCTAAATAGACACACAAAAGGGAATGTGGTGGAAGTAGAGGAATAAAGCCATCTGTTTCAAGGCTTATAGGAAGTCAGTAGCAATAAGGTTTCTTGTTTCCCCATCTTCATCATCTGCATGTGTTTTCTGCTGGACTACCTAGCTACTTCGGGTCAGATTCTGTCTTATTAATGGTATAATATGACAGACTTGGTCCTCTAAAGAAACTCGTACAAAATATATCTTTAAAAAGACGATAATTTACCTTTGGCTTTTGGCTTCATTTGTTCTCTACTTACTAAATATTATTCATTGAAATATGTAAAGACCACTTAAAACTTTTTATCAGAGAATAGCAAGGGATGTGATAAATATCAATTAAAGTGCAAATCACACCTGATAAGTGGCTGATAATTGTCCTAATTTTATAGCTGGAAAAATAAAACAGGGATGGAGATGTTTGATTTCCAAGTTTTTCTCTGACTGGTTTGTATTGGTATGACAGCTGACTGTCCAGTCCTAAAATTCTGACAGATTTAATGCCATAGTTCTTAGAGGAAGCAGTGGTCTTCCATAATATGACATAACACTGAGTACAAAGTATGAAAAGTATTATTGAAAAGATGACTAACGTTGAGCTGCAAGTAGACTTCAGAAATTTGTGCATAATGTTACAGATTAAAAATTAATAGAAGTGTTTCAGCCGGTGTGATAACCTGTGTCATGTAAATATAGTGGGCTACAGGCTTTTGTTAGAGGCTTACTGATATATCAGACTGCACTGGTCTGTAACTCCAGCTTCAGGTAAAGAAATCAAGGCATAGTGCTTAATCACTGACCATTCACAATTATAACTTCTTTGGCAGTTTATGTAAGGGTAGTCTTGATTCTTGCGTTGGTTAAGAAAATTTTCATTAAGAATGAAAATAATGTGTTGGAAAAAGCACTGATATTGAAAAGAGATAATCTGTATTTCAGTTGATTCTACATACTGTATTTTAACTGTGACGGTTTTTGTGTTTACTTAAAAATACAAAATATTATAAAAAATAACATTACTAAAGCCGTTAGGGAATATTTAAATGCTACAGCCCCAGTTGCTTCAATCTGTGTTGTCATTGCCAAAGGAAGGGTGCATGATTGAGAAAATGGAAGAGATGAAGGAAAAGTGAGCACTACTGTCTGTTCTGCTGTAAAACGCTACTGGAGGATGGGGTATTTTCTTTGGCTTTATTTTGAAATCCACATAAGAAACATGAAATTCAGTATTTAGTTGTTCTGTTCTTGGGGTAACTCTTCTGCTTTTCTCTAGCTCCATGCTAAAGTGTCTAGAGTAGATCTAAAGTTTTCCTTCCATGAATCAGGATGAAAATTTGAAATCTTAAGCTTCTTCAGAATGGTAATCTAAAGCACTGAACGAAATCTGAAGAAGAAAATGTTCACATGACATCAATTACCATTTAAGGATTACAGTTACATGCGTGCAAGCCTTAATGAAATCAGTGGAGGTTCCTTGGAGCATTATTTTGCTCTTTGGAGTAGAATACCACTGTATTTGGACATGGTTACAAGTCCACACATGAATGCTACAACTTCAGTACAGATCTATTTGATTTTGGCAGTCTAGGAAATTACTCTGGACAGACTTAAATATGTAATGTAAAATAACCCTGCCAGTCTAGGAGAGGCTTTTTGCTGTCACTGCTCACCTAGAAACAAGGACACAGTGTGTTCTGTTAAATAACAAGAAAATCTTCTCCAAGTTACAGCCTTCCAGCATTCTAGACAGCTCTGAGGCACTGTCTCTGTGACAAACAAGCACAAAAACGTTCTTAACTGCCTCTTCCTGCTTCAGTGTTGTATGTGGGCTGCAAGAGTCTCTCAGAAGTATAGCCAGAGCCTACAGGAGGTTACAAACAGTGGCTGGATGGAGGGAGCTGCTAGAATGTTTGCTGAGCTGTCTGGCAGCTTTAATTTTGCACCTGAACTGTAGCTAAATTGGAACCACTTCTGTTTCCCAAGCTAAACTTTGTGAGTCCAAAGTGGATTTATTCCAAACCATAACTAGAAGCTCTTATAAGTCCCATTTTCCTGACAAGCCTGAAAACAATCACTTCTATATTTTTTATCACACCCCAGAATGTAAACCAAAGGAAACAGTCTGTTTTTCCCTTTACCATTTTTCTGAGTTTCGGATGAATTTTGAGATTTAAATAGAATTGGTAGGACATGCCTAGGATCTGCCACTGGTCAAGCTCTGAATCAGCCTTCCTCTACTTCAGAGTGTACATTCCTTTATTTATACTAACTATATTTTTGCAGCCAACTACCCAGTGACCAGAAATAAAGGAAACTCAGGTCTAAGTGTATCTGAATTCTGGTGCTATTATGAGGCCCAGTACAAAATAAATTATTGAAGTCTTCAATGTACCATACTCAGTCTTAGTTTCGAAACAGTTATTGTTTTACTATAGGTCCTCAGTAACCTGTTGCTTGGACAGACCAGCTATCACATACCAGATTCTGTAGTGCACAAGTACATTTGAAGTTCCTACCACAGAAACATATGGCTTCTGTAATGCTTCACGTTTACTAATATATGTGGGAAAAATTCAAGGCTGGTGTTCAAAGTCTCTTTATTAAGAGACTGAGCATCTAAATCTCCTAGTCTGCTTTGAAAAATATCTTCAATATAGTTTGTTACACACCCCATCAAATCATGCTTTCCTTACTCCTTTAAGCAAGCCATTTATTTTAGATTAGAGTTAGATTAGATAGACAAGGATATAGTTCTTTATGCTGTATGCGTTGCATAACATGTAATAAGCATTTACTCTCTTGAGCTGTCATGAGATGCACATTTGTGATATTTGCTAGAAGCCCATATGTTGCTATTTCCATTCCATGGTGATCTGAAAGACTAGACAGTGCTCAAAGCATAGCCCTGAGGAAGAATTGCACAAACTGTATCCCCTTTCCTCAGAAGGCCCCATGAGTCAAGCACATCCCTCTGAGTCACAATTCCCTCCCTGATTTTCTGCTGCTCCTAAGACATAGCAATTTTCCTGATGGTCTGTGCTAATTGTGACAGATTATAACACCTAACACACAACTGCTGGCTGACCTGTACTGGCCATTGTGAAAGAGGCGAATATGACAGTGAAGAAAAAAAAAGGCAAAACTAGTTGTTTTTTTTTTCCTTTTATCTTCTCCCAGCTGACCAGTTGACTTACTCTCTCCCCACAATATAGGTACACTGAAAGTCCATGATTCGAAGGTAGGATCCTATATGAAGGGTGAGATGCTGTATGAAGGTATATAGGTCCAGTCTCTGTATTGAAGTGGTCTGGATATGGGGGGATTTATGCTTATAGAGAAACATACTCTTCATACCTCTTCAGTGCCATTTTCAATACATGAATCTCCAACTGGACCCAGTATTTTTTGCGTGACTCCCGCTAATTGATAGGAGTTTGAAGAATAAAGGAATATATGAAGTTTTTGCACTTATCAAACTAATAGCAGGTCTGTTGTAATGAACACATATATTATGCAAAACCTGGACTTGGATCAGCAATAGCAGGTGTAGAATCCCAGCTCATGCATTCTTTTTTAAAACTGACATCATTCCATACCAGCAGGCATTTCCAAAGATTATTGCAAAGTTGTATCTGCTTTGAGAAGAGCATATTTTAAAAAATCAAGAGATAAAACTCGAATTCCAGACAGTTTCAGGTCATAGAAGATCTTCAGTACAATCCTGGTTTTGTATTGATATCTTCATACTGACTAATCAAAACGAGGTAAGATGAAAATGCTTCCTATTTTACTTCCTAGTTCCTGTAACAAAAAAGATTCTGGAAAATTACTCAAGGCTAAAGTCTCAATTATAAAAGTACTAAATTTTCAAAGCAGTAACTTGAGTTATTCTTGCTCCTCTTCCCCCATTACTCCTCCTCCAGGAGCAGCAGTCTTCCAGTTGCCTGATAATGTGTAAAAAAGCCAGGGTCATGTAGATGTCACTTCTTTGCTGTGTTACTTAGCTTCTTTGCACGCTTCTTGAGGTTGCTAGGGTTTGGCATTTGGATTTTACCAGTGTGCTAATTACAGAGGTATTTGAGTATCGCCAGCAATCAGCTTTCTGATGGATTTTATTGTTGCAGCTGTGGTATGTAATTGTTGTAAGATTTACCTTAGTAAATCCATAGAAAGTCCATCTCTTTATTAGTCCATCTCTTTATGCTAGATGGAATAACCTGAAATGTGCCCTTTTAAAAAAATTACTAGTGGACAGTGTAAAACTCCCCACTAGAAAATGATGAAATCTTGAAAGTTAGGCTTGTACATGAAATACTTTGGTGAAATCTGAAATACTGTATAGATTCTAAGGGGTGAGATCAAAATTCAGTCCTGTGGCCATCTTTCGAAGTTTTAGAAAGTAATACAAGTCTTTAATTTGCTTTGGTTTCATTTTCCCAAATATCTTAGGTTTTTGAAAGATCTATGTATGGGTTTATGGATTATGCTAGAAACTGCATTTGTTCAACTGTGAGCACTGTTTACTAGTGCAGTTTATAGGATTGTTTCCCTCTCTTTTTTTGGAGATGAGCTATCTGGGGCTATAATGATCTCAACACTAAATGAGAGTGCATATGTACACCTTGGTAGCCTGTGACTCTCCATCCTTTCTACAATGGGAAGATTCAGTAAATGTTACAAAAAGTGGGTCTAAATCATTCATAGCAAATCTGAACCATGAACCATTTATTTCTACTTTCAGCACAGTGGCCAGCACAAATCCTTTCCCAATTCACACCCCTTATGGTATTTTCAGAGTGCATGTTTCCCTCAGCATTGGCTGTAATATTTTAAGAGATTACATACCAAAATTTTTGCTTTGATTACTCTCAAAAGCATGTCTCCGTAAAGATATGGTAATGTGCTTTTTGCTTAACAGTCAATTTTTACATTTTTTTTAAGACAAAATACAAGAAGAATTATATATAGCCCATACTTTTTGTGAAAGTAAATCCTGCAGAAGGATCATTTTTTTGGGGGGTGCTGGTGGACAGACAGCTTAACATGAGCCAGCAGTGTGCCCAGGTGGCCAANTGGTTGGACTCAATGATCTCAAAGGTCCTTTCTAACCCTGAAGATTCTATGATTCAAAAAAATACAGAATCATAGAATGTATTATTCTATATTTTTTTGATAGGCTTCAGGTCTATAAAGCCTTGTATGTGTGCTTCATTTTACTTGCAAGTGTCATCTCTTGATTCCAAGGTGATTACCCCCATCAGTAAAGTTCAATACATGTCAGGTGCACAAATCTGAAATAGTTTTCTTAACTTTTTTATTGAATATATGAGAGATTGGAGTTTTTGCAGTAAAGGTTTTTAAGAACAATTCCACAAACCAGACTCCAATCTTTGCAAAAAATCCTGCTAAATTCAAAATAATCTGTTCTCCACCATGTCTAAATACCAGATGCAGCAGCTTCAGGATCAGACTCTTGTCAGCAGGAAACATTGCTGGCCCATAGACACTTTTAACAGTAGACTGTTCATGAATGTACATGTTAGAAGATTAAATTTTCTTGGCAAGCAAGGTAGCCCAGGGGTTAAAAACATGTCTCTCAGAACATCTGCATGCTGGTGTACTTCAAGTTTTAGCATGCTATCTTCAGGATTATGCCACAGATTAAAGAGTTTTATTTTACCATCAAAGTTCTACAACTAGAATCTCTTGGAATAGGAAACATGATCTTTTTTGCTGACTGCTCTAGGGGATTTCTCTTTCTTCTTTTAAGGGCTTTGAAAATTAATGTTCTTTGACAACCAATTTAAATTGACACTTGATATCCAGTAAATCAAAATAAAAATATAAATTTGGTCTGTGGCAATCAAGATTAATTTAATGTTTACTATCGTAATGCAAATTAGATTTCCTGTCTACAGAGTGACAATTTCAGAGGTATTGCTAATGCATATGTTGACATCCTACAAACTGGAACAAGATTTTGGCTAAGAGGAGTGTTTATTTAATGCCTGTCAGTTCATACATATAGCAAATTTTATATGCATTAGTAGTTTAATTTCCTTTCGGTTTTATTGTGTGAAACTACAGTATTTATATTTTTATGACAAAACTTTTCCCTGTAGTGAGAAAAAAACAATGTATGTTGATGTATCTGATATGTCTTTCTTCAGCTAATGACTCCATAACTTCATAGATTCTCAATATAGCCAGATGCAAAATTTTAAGATATTACTTTTTTTGTTGTTGTTTTAATGAGAGAAAGGTTAGTCATAAGCTTAAACATCTAGATTGTGAATTGAAAAAGAGGCAGATTTTTCCACAAGCAAGCTGTGGAGATCTTGGCAAACTGTTGTACCTCTTCTCTCTATTTTCAACTGCCATTCATCCATACTCTACCTTTGGTTCTACATCTGCAGCCTGATTGTCCAGCTCCCAGGTAAGTAGAATCATGGGTACCTGTCTGTTCAAACCAGCTCTGAACAGATTTTGCCCTAGAAGGTTTGTTAGCTCAGACTGTGTGTAATATGCAGATTCACTGATTCTGCTGTCAGCTCAGATCTTAGTTCATGTGAGGCTGAGCCCAAGCTAATAAACTTACTCAGATATTAAAACAGTTTAGGTGTGCCTGTGCCGTGTATCTGGAACCAGAAGCTTTAGGAAGTTGCTTTTAGATACTGAGCTGGTTTTGTGCATTTGCATGGTGCTATGCCCAAGCTTGTAAACTTTATTGGAAACAGCCATACCGGGGGGCTGTGTACAACACAGGCTGGTGTTTTGAGAACTTACTGGGGTCTGAGAGCAGTATTATACTGATATTTCCATTACCTAGAGTATCATAAACACACATTGCTCGGAATATGGAGAATAAATGTTATGGAGCGAGACTTACTGTATATTCTGACATTGCATAATAATACAGTAATACAACAGGTCCTGAGTATGCAATGGGCCACTGTGCTATTGTAATACAGCTAGTATTTTAGAAAGACATTTTTCATATATTTGCACTACAATTAAAATTATGAAAATAATTGTAATAGTAGAATTCCTTGAGGGTAAACAAGTAAAACAGGATTTGCCTTGTTAATAAGGAGTAAAAAAACCCAAACAAACCCAAACCAAAAACTCAAACAAAAAATACCACCTAAAACCAAGAAAAGACAGAAGAAAATATTGTGTGGCTTGTTCTAGTATGAAAAAGTGTGCTTGGAAATGCGTTTGTTTAAAACCAAGCATATAAATACTGCATTTGGGGTTCACAGAGACGTGTGAGTTTGCGCAGGACATTTTGACGTATTAATATTTTCTGTGCTGGCACCAAAAAGAGCATTTACTGATCCTGATCTCAGGCTATTTTAGAAAATGTACAATTAAAAAGGGTGTGTGATGGGGGTGAGGAGGTAGAATTGCTGGAGTGGAATCACTCTTACTTGAGTTGCTAACCTACTTTTGAAAGGTGGAGTAATTTACTGCTGTACCATGGCCATCAGCTCGTTAATGAAGCTAGAAGAAAGAACTATAAAGACTTTGAAAAAGATAACGTGGTAGAGTTCCTTCCCTGTTACCATAACAGAGAAGGAACAACTACTTACAGTGAAGGAAGAGCAACGTGCAGCCTTGTGAGCCCTGTGATGGAGCAATATATGAGGTACATCAGTACCGTATCATCAATGAAGGCTGCTAAGAACACACAGGATTGGCATTATCTGGTTTGAACTTTGCACAGTATAATATTTAGTTACTGCTGTAAGTTGTGCCCCAGTACACAGACCATAGCCTCATTTAAGTTTCACTGTCCTTTCCCGAGAATTGTCTATATTTTTATAAAGCATAATCAGAAAGGTTTAATATGATTAAATAATTTTGCCTTGGATGCATCATGCATTCTGTTAAGCAGGGATCTCTGTGAATCAGATATAAATTGTTTCTAGTATATGAGCTGGATCTTCAGCGAGAGTAGGTTGCTGCAGCTTTGAAGTCAGTGGAGCTAAGACAGTTTGCGCCAGTTAAGGATCTGGTTCTGTACACTAGTAGTAGACACAGAAGTGATTGCAGATGTATTTGAACTGCAAGAAGACGACTTGCGTACCTAAGGGATCTGTAGGGATAGGTTTTATTGTACAAGCTACAGAGGAGAGAATCTCATTTTATATATACAATTAGTGAAAAAAAATCAAGTAATATTGACAACAGGAAATCTTCTGTTGTAGAGAAATGCAGTGAAAAGAAAGGCAAGTTCCTCACCCATTGGTTGATATGGATAAACTACGGGCTAAGCAAGAAATTCTCTGCCAGCCTTTTGGTGAAAATGGTAAATTAAGTGACACTTAGGAAAATTGAAAAGTAAATACTTAGAAACTCCTGGTAACTGAATGCTTCTTTGGGTAAATAGCCCCACCTAAAAACACTCCCTATCACTCCATATTTCATTCATCAACTACAAGTCCTGTTGATAAGATTCAATACAGAACAAGCTAATGCCAGAAAAACATAGAAAATGGTGTAAGAGATCTTCTTTTGATTTATTTTCAACTTAAGCCAAAAACACAGGTTTGATTCTGTGTTGATATCAAGTGGGTGTGTATTATCTTCAGGCAGGTCAAGTGACATTTGTAAAGGGTGCAAGTACAAACTGGATATCTCAATCCGGCAAAGCTGTGGTTGCAATAGTTAGGCATGTGGTGACATGCATGATGCTCTCCCTGATGAACAAAGAGGGAGAGTGCTGCTCAAAGCAAAACCAACAGGTACACCTGTATTCTGAGGACAGTGGTAGGGTGTGAAGGAGTAAAAAAATGGACACACATGGATGTATGTACCCCATTCAGCTAACAGAGTAAGATTAAATTAAAGCATGGACACTCAAGATCATAGGAAAGTATATGTTCAATGGTGTACAGGTATAATTTATTAGTTTCTTTTTAAATTGATGTTTTTCTGTTCTATTCTATTACTTTCTGTTCTCAAGGGTCTCTACATTTTAGAAATGTGAAGGTAAAAGAAGTATCCGAGAAGGTGCTGCCTTTCCTTTATCTCTCAAGAGGAGTTTGTGTGCTCATACAGTTGCTGGATGCTCTAACCTAATTGATTGAGCTAGGCTAATTTGGAAAAGTTTTATCTCACTGCAAAAACAGAAATTATAATTTCTTGACTGTGGAGCTCTCTCAAAGCCACAAATGTTCCATCCTAACACTGTGGAGTACCAAACCTTCCGTTCCTATCTGGTTGAGAGAGGAGACACAATCTTTGCTAAGAATATGTAGTTTTACCTGTGAGGTTTCTGAGACTGCCTTTTGCTGCCTAAATTGAAATAACAATTAGGATATCATTTCTGTTTCTAATATGTTGTGAAAGAAGGACCATGAGGGTCAACATAGACATCAGGATTAGAAAAGCAAAATTGAACAAACACTTCTGAATTGCTGTAGTTGAGCTTTACTTGACTATTGAGAGGATAAGGCAGATATCTAATCCAAATAATTCAATATTCACTGCACTTATATCAAAATTTTCTCCCACTTTGTACTAACTTCTATTTGCTTTATTTTGTACTGTATCCTGATCATTATGGTCTGCTCTTCAAGGGGCCTTATAGCAACTCCTTTTAGAGTTCAAATTTTTCTTAGGATAGAGGTTCTTGTAATAAAAATATATAACTGCTCACCACTGATAAAACAGCAAAGACTTAGGGCATCTATCCTCCTTTGGTTCTTGTTGTAGCCTTTCCATTTAGTTATGTGCTGTTTTACTCTTTGTAAACATGTTGCTCATCCATTTAACAAGGACTTGCTTCACCTTAAGTCTTCAGATGCTTTGCCTCCTTCATATTCATCCAGGGTCTAAAACTGACAGAATTTAAACCAAGCAGCATAACAAGATAGTTAAGGTCACAGAACAAAATATGGGAATGCTTTAATGGAAAATTCAAAACCTGGGGCTAAATCTTTAAAACAAAAACAGAGAAAAAAGTGAGAGCCTCCCCATCCCACCCTAAAAAAGTACTTTATCTGTGCCTCATTCCTCTTCTTCACAGAGTATAGAATTCATGAGCTTCACTGAAGTCAAAGAAAATTACAGACTACATGGAGATGAAATAGCAACAGACAGATTTATGTAAAATCCATTATTGTAACTGAACTTGGAGCTACTGGACATTTCGATCATATATCCTGCCCATTCCAGTAGCACCTCTAAATTCTTGCCATTTTCCGGAACTGTTTCCTATTCTGCGGAAGGTATGAGGCACATTACTCTCCCAATTTCTGAGAAGGAAAGGAGATACTAAAAGGATATTTTCACTGCCAGGTTTATCTCACTGGGGAATGAGATAGACTGCAACTATACCAGTTTAACTCTGTTAATTTAATTATACAAGAGTGACATAAAAATATACTTCAGTAACTGGCAAGGAAATCGGAAACATTTTTGGAGCTTTTTTATACTATCTTAATTGGAAATTTCTGAGCATTTTTTGGTTGTTTTGCAGTCTGTACATAATAGTTAATTACGCAGTTTTAAATGGACAAACCGAGAAGCATATGGGATTTCTGTGAAATTCCACACCAGACTAATAGCAGAGATCATCACTACAAATTGTGTTAGCCCTTGACTAAGGTCCCATAAGTAGTTTGGTGTAACAGATAGAGCTCAATGACAATCATTGCCTTATGATGCATAGTATTCTGCAGATAAAATTCATATTTCTGTAACTTGACACAGCACCTGTGTTCTTCGGCAGCCAGCATTTACTTCCATACACTCATATTGTCACAAGGATTAGAAAAAGTTGAAGACTGGAATAAAACCCAGAAATAATACTGATTTGCAATCATGAAATACAATTGTTTGAACTACAAAATCCATAGCAT
>VXBO01000663.1:2745-54079 GCA_013400135.1 Rhinoptilus africanus
CAACTTGCTGATCATTTTTGTCTTCCTACAGTAATGAAGCCCAGGACTTGTCTCACTCATTTCTCTTTATATCATGCTAACAACTGAGAAACGGAAGCTGTCACTAGGTGATAGACTTCTGCCAGACTTGACTGCCAGTTGAGTCTGCGATGTGCTTCTGTGCATGTGTTTTTCCTGTGTTTTTACCTAACATTTCATAAGCGTTGTGTTGATGTGAAGTAAACTTTAGTGTCTGTGTTTAATCTGTAGTTATANTCTCCCCTGAATGTATTCTAGCATTTGTAGTATATTTACTTAACAAGTTGAAGGGAAAAAATGGCATTAGGGCTAAGATACAGACTTCCACAGGGACTTTTCAGGAATTTGTCCATGCACTGAAGTGATTTCTCTGCTTATGTTTTTCTTGCTTGAGGGAACTTTGCTAAGGTCTAGTCAATGTCACTACAATGTCTGTCTTTATTAGAGGATACTAAGAGAAGATGATTTAAGTGAGAAACATGGTGAATTATCATAAAAAGGACTTGAATGCTTTGACAAGTGTTATTTTAAAGAACTCAACCCCAAGTTATTACTTAATTCTTCATCTATGGCATCTTTTTCCATGCTGGAGCATTGGAGCTAGGGCGCTTGTGGGTATTAACAGCTACTACTGTTACATTTGCAGTGTACTCAATTCTCACTCACAATGAACTATAAATTGGAAATTTGTGGTTTTGAGCATCAATCCATTCTTAGGAGCTGTTCTTCAACTATGACTTGGGTTCTACCATGTGTATCAACAGGAGCTAGAAATACCTAGCTTGTTTGCTAGCCATTCTTGATTCTTTTGAAAGAAGAAAAGGAGAGAATCTTACTTTTACTTATGGGGGGATGCATGGGGTCCTCAGAGCTGGTGACAGCAGAAGGTGATGGTTCATTTTCATCCCCTGATAGATGCTGGTCTGGCCTATACACTTCACTCCAGCAACTATCCTGACTTTTATTGATGTGGAATTAAACCAAGCCTTTCTTTTGTAAGGTTGTGTGGATATAATTGTAAAGATTTAGGAAATGTTTTGTAATTAATTTTTCAGTTGCTCACTTTGCTGTTTGAATTACCTGTGGCTTGCGTGCAAACGCTCTTCAATTTCAGAAAGTAAAGACAGTATGAATGCTATTTGAATACTGCTTGTTTCACACTTCTCATATTGGAAATAAATTCAAAACTGTCTTGAGAGCTCCATATTGTAGCTCATCTAAACACCTAATACTGTCTTAATGGGGTTCAGACTGTACAGCTGCATGTCTGTTTTGTAAAAGCCAATAGATTTCTTATGATTCCTTGCTAACTGCTCAGCCAGTTTTTTGCTTATGGTTTCCTGACCTTAGCAAACCCTTTACAGGGAAGGTGTTAAGCCACTGTTTTATGTAGCTTTTCCAGCTGCATAACTAAGTGGAAGGAAACAAAAGAGAAACTAGAAAGGAGGAAGATATGAGGGTTTTTTCCTAGACAATAGAAGTCAGAGAAAAGAATGATTAATCCCTCACTTTTTTACACGGTATTCCTACCAGTGATATTTTCTTTAGACATATGCAGTGTTCACAAATACACAGTGACTAAGATGTCCTAAGCACATGACAGTGTGTTTTAGGGAGATAAACATCAAACTCAAAGGAGGAGGTTGCAATTACGGTTCTTACACACCAGACAGATCTCCCTCTAACCTGGAGTGGGAGATGTTGAGGTAGGAGAAACTTTAGTGTCTGTGTTTAATCTGTAGTTATAATGCCAGATTGCATCTGTGATCTTTGAGGCAGTACCTCTTAAACAAATGCATTCCTCAGTACAGTCCAATCTGTATTGGAATATTTGCAAGTATCCTGAGAGCTGTTCTTCAAGGATCTTTCATTCCAGCACCAACCTGACTCACCTCCACCTCTCTGTCCCCTTCAGATTTTATGAAATAATTCCTAGAGAGGAACTTGGACACTCACTACAGAGATTTGGTATTTTTCATCCTTTCAAATGATCAGTGAAAGGAATCTAAAAATTATTTTAACACAGCAGCCCTGATATAAGATAGCAAATTTCTGTTTCTGACACATGGCAATCAAAATGTATGTTTGACTAACCAGCTGCAGATCCCCATGTCTATTGGATGTTGAAGAAGACATTCACCTGAAATACGGGTTAGTCATGTTATTCTGGTTAGTCTTATTATTCTGAGATCTTTAAGTGAAAATACAACAGAGGATTGAGAAAGGCATCCTCATTAAGTATTCACTACCTGTGAAGTGGATATCCTGAAATGATATCCTGAATATCAGAGCATTTTTCTGAATTAGACCCTTTTTGAGTGGTTTTATAAGAATCATGAGAGTCTCTGCTGACATCTATAGTTAGATAATTGTTTTGAAGCACAGTCTATTCCTCCTACAATTTTCCCATTGATATATGCTGCTTTTCAGGTTTAGGGGGAGAATTAGTAGAAAATTTCTAAATCTATAACGTACAGCTATAAAAATGCTGTTTCTTGTCTCGTTTTTATTGTATGCAATTATCTTTTGATTCATTCTGATCTAGTCTTTTCAAAATACGGTTTATAGTTGATCCACAGCAGCACAATTTCATTTTGACTTTTAAACATTTCATTTTAAAAAAATTCATTTAAACTTTTGAGTAACTTGCTGATAGCTTTCCTCAGTGTTAATGCAGTGTTTGCATGTAGGATGCATGAGACACATTTTGTGTTTATCATTTGAAATGAGTTTGTGAACCAAGTTCCATCTGTATGTCATCTGTAGTGCTGAAAAAGATTTTCAAAAGGAATTTCCATTTTGTTGTGCAGAAGTAGAATGAAAGTGACAGCTGGACAGCCATTCCACCTGCATCTCAGAAGACTCACCAAATTACTCTGATACTTGGGAAATTTAGCATTATTCCCTTAAATCTTGTACACTGTTATTAGAAGGTAATGGTCATAGTGCCAAGCAGTGCTGATTTACTTCAGCAACAGACATGAGGCTTTTGAGGTCTCTGCCTTTGGAAGCACAGAAAGAAAAGAGGTGACTACAGTTGTATTTATGTTGCCTTTTCCTTCCCCTTAGGCTGGATTATTTTAATATGAAAAATGTAAGTCCAATACTAGTTGTATTTAAATTTGTTTTTCATCCAAGGAAAGTACTGCCTGCAATTCCTTATGTTGTAACAAAGCATTTGGACTAGTTTATTTGGGTACAGTTTGATGTTAAATTACTATGGCCAGCAACATAAACAGCTTAATACGATTCCTGGAGATATATGATAAATTATTACTATCACAGCTTTTCTCTTATAGTGAGCATAGTATTTGGGTTTTTTAATTCATGCTGTTTGCATTTTCATTAGATGTTTGGAGATTAGAAGAATGGTAATATTTGCAGTACTGTTAAAGACATTTGGATATTAATAACTGAGTGAATTATGTACAGATTATAGAAGCCTACACAAAATAAATCAGTGGGAGGTTTACCGATTGTATCAGTGGGGCCAGGACTTCATCTGTGACAGGTGAGAGACAAACATTTTAACTAGGAAAATGTATCTTGTATTCTTATACATAAATTGAATTATCATGAAGGGGAGAATAGCTAGATTTGTGAAGTATTTGAGAGTAGCTAGGATATGTGAAAGCATTCTGAAATCATGCTCTGTTTGTCTAATAAAAGCTTATTTGAATTCAAACAATTTAAAGTCAGTTATGATTCCTGAGGATGCTATGTGAAGTTTCAGTGAGCACAAACAAAAAATACCAGAAATGATGAGGCCCACCAAGTCCAGGTATTTAAAATTAAAGATTTTTTCATATCCCAAAGTATTCAGAAACAGCAAATGATGAAAAGCTTTTAAAATAGGAATGTACTTGTACATAAGGTTATAAACAACTCATAGGGTACTTCATGTCAAATTAGCAGGACAAGTGGGAAGAACATAGTGTTCTGTTACATACTACTGGACTGTCCGATGGCTTGGAATAAAAAGGAAGAAAAGTTGGTGGACTTAATTACTAAAAGGGGAAATATGAGGAAAAAAAGGTCTAATGCACTTTTAACCACGTTAGTCTATAATGGTAATCAAGAACACACAGTAATATACACGATATGTAAAAGGAAAATAATTTTTGCTCTGAATTATTAATACTTTATGTTGTCATAACAGAGCTTGAAAAATTAAAGATATTTAGTTAAACATTAATCGAGAAAGCATATTTTTAGATTAAAATAATTTCCATACCTGAAGGTATATGTGCATGCTAGATGTAAAGCATGTTTTTCTTCTTAATGATGTCATGAAATAATTTGGGTAGCCTTTTCATAGATACATTTTGTCAAAAACATTGCTATTCCATGTTCTGAAAATGCCATTAATTATAAAATTCCCTGAAGAAACTGAGATAACGTACAGCAATAGCAGTGACTGTGAGCTTGTAGGAAATTATTCGTTTTAATTTGAAAAGATTGTCAGCAAATCAGGAAGGGTCAAGTTGCCAAGCAATGAGAATATGGTTGATGAATGACAATCATCTATTCCAGATAATATTCAGAGATGCTGTGAGAAACTTCTCAAATAGTACTTATTTAATGCTTGCGACCTCCTCATCCTCCTGCCACCAAAGAGCTATTAATTACTCATAATAGTGGTCTTGGCAGTCCTGGATCAGTCCTCTACCACCTTCTCCTAGAAGCACAAGCAAAAACTATTTTACATTGATGCTAAGAGATGTCCGTGTGAAAGTGGAATTCTGCCCATGGGCTATTCAGTTGCAGAGTTGAAAGTCTGGATCCTTTCTCAGTGCACGTTGCGTTCAGCTCTCCAGCCGGGCAGTAAGCACAGGAACTATTGTGCTGTAGAGTGACTGTCAGGATGACTTTTGAAAAGTGCGAATGCCACTGTCCCTGAGCTGGGTAACACTAGGAGCACCCTTTCCTTTCACTGGAAATTGTAGTAGCCATTCAATACCCCTGGAATGAAAAAATGTTCCTTTTGTACCCCAAAATGAATGTGCAACAGATCATTGTGTATTGCCAAGATCTTCCTACACCAATAGTATGTTCAGCAGGCAAGCCTGAAGTTTCTATTCTCACACAAATTTCAGTCCCTATATACAACTGCAGAGAGAGCTTCAAGAAGAGCTAGAGATTGCCTTTGAGATACTATAAAGAAAGTTTTATATTGTTTAAAACCCCATTTTTCACATACGTCCATCTGTCCTTAATATGCTCAGGACTTTATTTCCCAGAAACCTTTGACAGCTGCTATTCCAATTCTTGAGTAAAATCCTGTGTTATAAAAATCCCTATTTTCATGCACAATAGAAGTGCTTATTTAAATGTAGTTTTAACTGTTGGGGTTTTTTGTTGATTACCAAAGTTATTTATCATGGGTTAATTACCATATGTTATTACCACAGATTCATCTTGGGTATTCACTTAGAGGCAGTAACAGGCATAGCAATTTTAATCCTCATAGAAAAGTTCTTCAATAATAAGTAAATGTAATATTATGATAGATTATTCCAGTAAGTTGTTTTCCTGTCTAGCCAAAGTGAGACAAAAATGTTTTAAAAAATTTTTTTAAAAAGTTTTAACAGGGTAAACCAGCTGGAATATTTAGTATAAGAACAGTTTAAACAAACAGAAAAAAATTACTCCACAGTACCAGTCTTGTGAAACATGATTTATCTTAAAATAATCCAGACAAGTGGGATGGAAATCTTGGGCTTTTATTGGCTCTCAAGGTTTTGTGTTTCTATTATTCAGCAACTTTCTGGTTTATCGACTGAAGGCAAATTAAAAGTACATTTTGGTTAAAATGAACTGTTGAACTTTACAAACAAAATGGAAGAATTGGTCTAATTTCTTGTTAAATGTTTAATCTAGATGTAATAAGCTTTCAAGATTTGTTGTCCATTACAGCAAATAAATGTCTGTGAACAGTTTACATAGTTACAGAAGAAACTGGGCATTAGATCAATTTGCAGCTCCTTTCAAGGGCACCTTTCCGGTTATAGGCTTTACATTCTCACCACTGTAAAAAATAGGCTTTGGCGTAGAATCTTCTTGCTTACCGTCTAAGGTGGGCACTAACAAATCCACTGAAATTCATTACTCACAAGGCTTTATAGAAAGGCATCCCCTATGTTCTCTGGGAGAGCAGATCTCAACTGGCTTGGGAAATGCTGGGATTTTCCTTTTAGGATTATCAGTGAAGGGAATAGAAACACAAAGGAAGAAGCAGAGTCACATTACTTCCCAGGGTTAATCCTGACTGCATGCAGTTTACTAATCACTCTTTACTTAGAATTTTGTTTAGAGACAGAAAGTAGGTCAGAACTTCTTAAAAAATATGTTCTTTCCTTGTTCCCAAATTACTTCAATTAAGACTCCTTTTCTGTAGTAACCGACTAACAACAGCTGTTACTTTGCTTAAGAAGAAAATTCTACCTTTCTCTTCTAGTGCTCTCAGGTCTAATGTTACTCTGCTATGACATAAAATCTTCCATTTTATGCTGGGCAAATAAAGCAAATTCTCTAACTTCCATCAGAACATGTGCACGAATGCAATGCTGGCATATCTAATGTTTGACACATTTGTTATAAACAAAGTAGCAGATGTTACCTTACCCACGTATATTAGTTCATTAGAGAGCATATTTATTTCATTTTAATTTTTAACATTAACTCTTATGTACGCTTTTGCTACTAACAGAGAAGCCAGTATGGCCTTAAAGCTAATGCTTTATGCTTCATATTAGTTTGATGTTGTATGGGTTTTTTTTTTTTCATAAGGCAGCAGGGCTACTTTTTCCTTAACTCAGAGCATAGTATTATCTTTGAGTGTAACCTCCTTATTAAACTGGATTTGCTTACAGCATACAGTAATGAAATGCGTTTGTATGTTTGTTTTGTATATATATATGGTTCAGAAAGAGGAGCAGAAGGAAGTTTTGAGCAGGAGGGTGGACTAGATAACCTCTTGAGGTCCCTCCCAGCCTGACTTACCCTATGGTCTATCTGGGGTGGCTTACAAATAGTAGTGCCACAGGGAGACTATGAGTTAATGATTCACTTCTGCATCAAAGTTTGATTCAAGTCATCCATGAAATGGGTTCATTGGCCTTAGCCTGAAGGCACAGCTTTGATCCTGCAAGCTTCTCTGCTGAGGGTAGCCATCTGTAGAGCTTCACCAAATGCAACTAGTCACCCCTCTGCACCTACGGTGATTTAGACATTAAACTGTGTGAGTCGTGACACTCATTTCACTTAGAGCTTCTATCTGACCTTAAGCCAGTTCTTGAGGAATTAACTGTTAGTGCGTTGTTAGGACACCTGAACCAAAACTGTCTTATGCCCAAGAACAATTACTTGGTTTCTGGGCTTGGAAATCCAGTGATGTCCACAATTTGTTGGAAGAAGTTGTACCTGCGAGACTGCTGTTTAAATAAGCTCCCTTTGGAGAGCAGTGTTCATACAGTAATAGAAGCCCTGATGTTGTCTAGTTGATGAGGTCTAATTATGACCTCTAAATTATGAGGTCTATCTGTATTTTATCTTTAAAATATCTTTGTGAGTTGTCCATGTACACTTTTATTGCTAGAACAATCTATTAGGAACATATTAGTAAATGACAAAAACCAGCTTCACCAGAAATTACTCCTTCAGTGGGTTACAGAGAAACAAAGCACTGTATTTGTACTTTGTACAGCAAAATTTACTTTTTGTCTGTAAAGTAAATAGTTTATGAAACATAAAATGGGTGCTGCTTTCTGACCGTGGCAAGTGAATAATGGTTTGGCTGCAGTGGTTGAAATCATAGCTTGTTTCCCACCCTCTCTCCTGTCTGTGGTTTATGTGTGCATGCACGCGCTTTTGATGTTTTTATATTTTTTAATGATTCTCAAAAGGAATTGTGAAACTGAGATTTTAGACAGAGGTGTGACCCTGCCGTTCCATATGGTGATATGCTCTTTTAACTGGAGTTAAATGGAGTTAAGTAGATAATGGTCAGAATCTGTTTTCTCTGCTCAGCAGCAAAAAAACTAACAAAGAAGGAATTTTTTCATACTGCAGAGAGGTCAATTACTGTGGGAAACACTTGACTACATGCCTGTGTGTTAGTTACAAATTAATCTTGATTAAAAGCAATCAGCAGAGGAAAAAAACCTGAAGTAAGGAGAGGATTGCAAAGTGGAGAAAGGATATAAATCTTCTGGTATCTCTTGCACCTGTAAATACAAGAAATACAAATCATACTCTTGCAACTCATTGTGTAGACGGTGACTTCAGAGGCAAGGTAGCATGGTACATTGGGTGCAACAGAGAAATTCCAGGGTTAGAACTTTGTGAAATGCAAAACAATGTTACCATGGAAACGAGCTCATACATGACTTCTCAAAATAAAAAGATTTAATTATTTCAGGACTATAGCTGACGATTCTTCTGCAGGAGGTGCATCTTCTACATCAGCATCAGGCACAAACCCCACTTCCACAACCACCACCCCCCGCCCTTATCGTTGGTGGTTTTTATTTCACCTTTGATTGATATGGACAGCTCTTGGCCAAACTATAACATGAAAATACTTTAACATCCTGTAAACTGAAATCGAAATTCATCCAAAAAAATACTGTATGAAGAAACAGGGGAACATCTGTATTTCTAACTTGAAACTGAAAACTATTTAATAGTTAGAAATGGAAATTCTCTGAAATGTTTTGGCTAAGGGAAAACTAGGTAATGTAAAGCTGCAGTTTTAATCTGTAGCCAGAGAACTAAGAGAAACAAAATTGCCACTGTATTCAGCAGGACTGGTCACAAAAAATTCTACTTCCTTCTGTTCTTTTTGTAAAGGATGGGAGGAAAAACATTCATATACGTACCTGCAAATGATAAAAGATATCTAATAAGTTTTAGAAACTATCAGTAGTTTTTGTGTGGTAACTGTAACTGGTTCTTACCAATCTCTTCCCAGGAACAAACTGTATTTTTTTTCCTCATTTAGTAATTTTGAAAACAGGCCTGCTGTTTTACATACCATTTTGCATTAGAGTGTATGCTTCATCCTGTTAACATTCTCTCTTAATTCTTTTAATTACAGTTTTACTTTTTTATCAAAATTCTAATTCCCATGGAATTAGACATGCTAATGCATCCTTTAATAACATGTTTACTTCTTTCAGGATGGCAGTAAACGTAGGTGAATTTTAATTTATCTTTCAGATCTGCATTTTCTGAAGTTTGCATTGCAGATTGACACGGTTTTGAATGTATGCATATATCTCTACCTATATAGATGCGTATTACAACGTGTACTGAGGATCAGTGAAAACTCAATGAGTTTTACAGTTCCTCAGGCACTATTTCTTTCAGAATTAATTGTTGCTGCTGTGACTACAGGGTAATAAAAAATATTAAATGGATGTATGAGGTACTGCTGGTAGTGTAGCCACTTCTGGAACTACTGGAATGTATTCCCTTGCAGAAGGGAATTGAGTGTAGGATAGCCAGTGCCACAATCACCTGCTCAATTATTGCCAATATTACAGGAATTTCTTTAGCCAGCTCCTTTGCCTTGTTTCTGTATACATTTCTGTCCCAGGGAGAAATGTACTAAATTTACAAAGGGTGATGTTAATAGTTGCACGTAGACAAACCTTCTGTTTTCCAGCCATCTGACCACCCCCCAGCATTAATCACTTTAATAGGAGTTATGAAGTCAAAAGGGAAGATGTATGGACATATATTAAATGTGTGCCTTAAAGAAACAGAATGCAGGAGCTTCCATAGTAGGTCAGACCTGCTGTCTGTGTGTCTGCTGTGGCCATAGTTGCCACAAAGTACAAGAAACCTACTGTGAGCCGTTGTGTAGTCTGGTCTCCGGGTAACAGTGCTTTCTGTCCTGAGACTAATTATTTTATATCAGGAAGTATCAGGGCTTGTATCCCTTTATTTTCTGTTTAGTTGGCATGCCTCATTAGAAACAGAAACCATGTGTCAACTACGTGATTGTTTCAGTTAATGTGGTCTCCAAGGGGATTCTGTGCTGGTATGTTCTAGCTTTTTTTTTTTTTTACTTGCTTTAGAAATAGCAATATATAAGGTATTAAAACCTAATTCAGCAAAGTACTTGCGCAAGTACTATCTTACATATATATATTCATGCTAATTTCGGCCAAAGTGCTCATAGGTTTAATATCCTGCTATACTGAAGCTAAATTGCTTTAAAACACCTTTTGTGGTAAGGCTTATGTTTAGAATGCAGACATCTTCTGATGAATGTTGCACCAGCAGTTCCTGGCATTATATCACCATCTTTTGTGCCATAGGTTAACGTGCCCCCACGAGAGTTGACAGAGCAAGATGTGTGCACACATCTCACCTTTCTCAGCTGATAGGTTGGCATCTCCTGTTAAGCTACTGTTCTGAGTGACCTCTATGGAAAGGTTGTGGTTGGCAGCTTGGGGCAGTAATGCCTTAAGCTGCAAAATTCCTCTAAGGATACGTAAGTACTTAGAGAACTACCAGGGAAAAGTATGAGTGAACAAAGAGCTGCACATTAGAGGCACTGTTGTGCAAGGAACACCTTTTCATATTTTTCAGACCCTTCCTTTCGGCGCCCAGTGCAGCAACGGGCATTTGTGATTTGGATGCGTCTTGTACATGTGGCTTAGGCTCACAGAAACATGTTGTGCTAAATCTCGTCTCCAGGATCTAGCCCAGGAAAGTGTGCCAGGACATTAGGTTGCTAGTTAATATCATTAATATCATTAAAATGTAGGATTCAATTACTCCCTAAGTACTGGATGTTTTATTTCACTTTTTGAAGCTTTGCTTTCTTGTATTCTTTTTCTGCATTTTGCATGCTTGTGCAGTGAGGGACTGCATGTTTTTCTTCATTTTATTTTTAAATAAAAAATGGGATCAGTGGATGGAGGCCACCATTCTCTTCCACAAAGGAGTAGGCAGCAAGATAGTTCTTGGTGAAGACTTGGTATTACAGACTATAAAAGATAATGACCCATTATACAATGTTTCATGATTCAAAGACTCCACCTTTTCCTTACGCCTCAGTGGTTATACTGGCTCAGACCCGTGAGGCTGAAGCAGGCAGATTGTCTTTTCCGATGGACAGACTCCCCATTGGGCACTGACACAAAGATCTGCTGAGTCGTCAGTCCGGCAAAGTTCGTTAAGTACCTTTGAGAAACATTACTAGAAAATTCAATGGGAACTAACCTGTATGAGATGATTGGATTGGGTTTTTTTCATTACCATGTATTTCAGCTTTCCATTGGTGTCAGCTTGGACAAAGGCCCATCCTGGTAAAATGCTAATTTTGGATGAACTTCAGATTTGCTAAAGATGGTCAACCAAGTATTTGTCATGGATACTTGCTCAAAAGGGACAAGACAGTAGCTGGAGAAGGAAAGAGAGTTAAAAGCAACATTTAAACTGTCTCTACAGGCAAGAATCTCTGAAACAGGGTGTTGGTGCAAAGATTAGGAAAAGAGTGATTTTTGTTTATATGAAAACTGGCACAACCTCATACTGATCCATACTAGCATGTTGCAATTACTTGCTATCCCACAGTCTTGTCGGGACTTTTCATAACCTTTCTTCAAGTCTGTCCTTTTTCTACAGCCTTTCCTTGTTGTAACATACTTCTATTCTAGTGATCTTGCTATTATAGCAACTTCTAACTAGGAGAGGTTAGGAGGCAGTCTGTCATCAGAAACCATACAGAAGATTTGTTGTTACACTGAGAAAGGAAAAGAAAATCCTCAAGCTCTTTGTCACACTTTTTTTAAAAAATGAATTTGTTATACATTTTGTATACGTTTGTTTACATTTTTTTAAACATTCTGGAAATGAAAGGTACCAATGCTGGTGCAGTATGAATCTCTTTTGGGGATACTGTCTTTCTTTCCTATGGTGATGTTCCATATGTGAGGGTATTTCAGACAGCAGAAGGATAACATGCAGAAACACTTTGCAGTGCCATTTGACTTTTCACTGTGTTACCTTTTTAAAACCAGGACGTTTAACTCGGCACTGCATGTTAAAAGTAGAACACCGGTGTCTGAGAGTCACTGCTGAAGTTGCTGGAATTGTATCAATGTTGCCATGCTGGTTTTGTGTCAGAGCTTTAATTTCAGAGTTATATTATTGTAAGGCCCTCATTTGCACATAGCTCTGTATTCCTTGTGTAAGAAATGGAAGTCATGTTGTATTTTTGTGGGTTTTTTTTCTTTTAACTTTTGTGTTTATTATTGGAAACACATGGTAGTGGTGAGGGGAGTGTTTGAGCACTGGAACGCAACTTCTAGTACGCACACAGAGACTGGGCCTTGGTTTTGGATAAGTAATGTGAGTATGAATTGTTTTTCAAAGAGTGCTTGTCTTTTCTGAGAAAAAATAGCAACTGCTCTTGAGTATTTGAAACAAAATCAATTAATCTTAATTTTGAAACAGGCTGTACTGTAACTCATAATAACCTGTAGATAATACTTTACCGATAAATACTATCCATAAACTATTCTCATTTTTCAGTGCACTATGCATTTGTCTAGCAATTTTAGGAGAAATGAGAGACGTGAGGTTTTGATTACACCATTATGGTCATACACACGTCACCTCACACAGTTGCACCTGTCTTCCTGGCAGAAGCATGCTTTGTTTATCAAGGGATTGCATTAATATCTCAAGCTATCTCACTTTGCTTTTGAAATTATTACCTAAATCTAGTTTCTTGTTCCTTCTTTATATTGTTCTGTCTTTGATCGCATCTATATCTGGGGAAAAAATGGAATAGGAAAGATAGCGATTTAATTAGTGGTGATGGCCAGAGGGTATAACTGTCATCACCAGAATAAATGGTTGCTTTCCAGTTGTAGCAGCAGACCTAGCAAAATTGTATCACCCCATTTATCTACCTGTTGTTACACTCTGGGAACTCCCATGTATGTTGATCACGTACTTACCAGGTGATTGATTAGTCTGCAGCAAGACCACTGAACCTTTTCACAAATGCCTTCAGTTTTTACACTTGCAGCTCTTCCATTCTGTCACATCTTATTTCCTCTAACTCGGACTCTAGAGAGATCTCTACAACATGCCTATGCAGATTAGTTTTGCTATTAATGCACAAGTCCCCTGTAACTGAAATGTCCTTCTTCTATTCTGACTAAACTGCTGAATTGTTCTCAGTAAATTAAAAATGAGCTCTGCTGTTATTTTCTCTTCAACAGAGATGTACATTTCTAATTTCCTGTTGGGGAAGTTGTTTATTAAAAAATCTGCCCGTTTATTATTTGTACTTATGAAGGTGGAGCAACTTCATATGCAGGACATAATTAGCCCTTGGAATTGTTTTGATCTAATTTTCTCTAGGTAAACTCTTCACTAGTAGAAGATTTCTGTTGGTGAGAAAACTTCTCTTTCAGACTCTCAGCATCAAAGCCAAACTAAGTGAATTTCATGATTCAGCTAGGTTTGCAGTGCAAATAATTTGAAATACCATTCTCAAAAACCACTTTTAATGCTAATTTTGCTTGGGGTTATTGCAGGGGGAAGTAGCATGAAATACGAAATACTTAATGAATAAATTAAATAACTGAAGCATCAAACCTCTCTCAGTTTGAGGGCTTTATAGGAAAGTAACACACTGAAAAAAATCTTCTTCTGGTTGCACATATATGGAGAAGAAAATGGAAAATATATGTCATTTGAACTGCTGCAAGCATCTCAGAAAAGGTTTCTTGTGGAAATCTCTCATCTGGCTCTGGTATTCTGAGGTGATTGCATTAGTCGCTCTGAGGTAGCTCTTTCCATCGCTGGTCTGCCCATTATGCCCTATTCCACCTCTTCAAAAACCTATGAATCAAGATCCCTTTTTCAGATTAGGGCTCTAGATTAACTTCAGTTTCACTAAGAATACAGATTAGGATGTGGTCCACATACTAGTAATGACAGACCCATTCCTTGGAAAACTGGATACATATTTTATCTGTTACTGGTAATAAAACAAATCTGAAGTAATCATGCTTTGAAAACCCAATTGCATTTTCAGCTGCTGTTTTATAATGCTCTATTTACTTTTTCTGTAATGTTACATTTTCATCTTGTTTATACGCATGTGTAAATTAAGAACAGAAGAGATAATGTGTAAAATGCAAGAATTTTCAATAAATTGTAATCGTCAGTCAGGTTCTGAGCATGTGAAATCTCAAAAACATTCTCTTTTTCCAAGGACAAATATTTCTCTGACTCCTAGAGTACTCCATTCCCTTTTCTCTTTGTTCCACCTCATTTCTAAAGAGGGGAACAATCTTCTTTGTATTACTATTGTTCTGCTGAAAGTTGATATGAATCCAGATCCTTTCAGAAGTGTTACATTTGTATAATAAAAATATGTAAGGGTAGAAACACAAACTCCTGCTCCAGGCTAGTATTTTTGTCTCTGTAGAACACATTGGAATGTGAACAACCATGTATTTTCCATTTAACCATCATCTTAATTTCATTTCGCTTGACCTAAGGATCTGACAGCATTAATCTTCCATGTTGATTAACCAGATGGAACACACTTCTTTATATGATTGCACAGTCACAGATTTATATTCAGAGAACAAGTACTGATGTGTCTAATTTGCTTGCAAATTAAACTGATAAAGTACAGATTATTTAGACTAAAGTTGGAATTCTCATTTACTAGTCATTCTCCTTCAGACCATTAACAAAGTATCCAGACAATTGACAGTTTGTTGCATTTTTAATTGTATTTCCGTAGGTAGAACAAGTAATTTCCACACAACGTGCATACATACTTTGTATATACATATAAAAATATGTACACAAAATATATACACACACTTTGTGTACTCTTAAGACTTTCATCAGATTTGTTTTGACTGATAGTTTAATACATGAGACAACTATCAGATTTCCTCCGAGTCTCGGTTATTCTTTTATTCTGTATCACATCTTCTTCAAAGAGGAACACACATCTCCAGTGATAAATGTGTACCTATGTAACTTTCAAAATGCTGGATTTGGAAATAAAAAGAGCACCACCTGATCTAGCTTCAATTAATAATTTGCAGAATGATCTTCCTTTTCCCTGTAATACAGGTAGTCTCCCTTAACATGGAAATTAGCAAACGCAATTGAAACAAAAAAAGTCTTTGAAATGAAAAGAGAGTAAAAATTATAATCCTTAACTTATCCATTATCACTCTCCCCCTTCTGTTTAAGCCTCTTTGCTGCAATAATCAAAACTGCAGTTGCTTAGTCACTGATAATCCTACATCATATATTCATTCCTTTATTTTTCCTGCAGGCCCTAGGAGTACCTTTTGACCATGCTACAGCTTGTCCAGTGATTGACAAGTGTTCTGATAGCTCGTTTCACAGCTTTCTTGCGTCTTAGGGGCGGAATTGCTTGGAGGCACAAGCTGCGTGGAGAGAAAATCAAGCCTTATCAGTGCTTCCCAAATTCTTGTTCAGGTTTTTCCTCTTGAGATTCTGCCTGCCTTTACTGATTTAATTAATGCTTCTATGTCCCTAGGTTACATACCTGCTGACTTTAAATCTGTTGCCGTTTATCCGTTATTAAAGTAACATTCTATGCCTGATGACTTGGCTGACAGCTATAGAACTACTGCCAAACTCCCATTCCCATCAGAGATCCTTGGAAACAAGGACATTAAAGATTTTTTTTATTTTTAATGAAAAGGGATAAAATTTTTCTTAATAGTTTAAAGTCTGACATCCTGAAGCTTTTCAGAAGCTAATTAACTTACATTGCATTGACTTGGATATTGTCATTTCTCCTTTCATTCATGTCAGTTGTTGCATTGGAAAAGAAACTCTTTTACGAGCCACTTGACTCTGTGTTTAATGGTGAAGCTAAGGAAGGTAACCAATGGAACTGATAGTATTGACAGCCTTAAACTTCTTTCTGTCCATCTTGCTTCAAAGTTTTAATTCACATCTGTTCTCAACTTGATGTCCAGGGGATGACCATGTGTCAGAGTAAAAGGGGAGATAAGCAAAATCAAGAGGAAAGCGTTAACACCTCTGTGAGCTTCCTGACATTGGGGAGGATCCATTGTACAGCCTAATCTGTGAAAGGGAAAGATCATGTGCTCCTCTGAATAAAAAATCCTTTAAATCTTAGATATTATATTAAAACAATGTTGTGAAACAGTTCATATCAGCCTTCCTGTAACTCAATGAGCTTAATTACTATTTCCTCCACACAGTTGGCTGTTCTGCTCTGACTAGAGTGGGGTTTTCAGTCTTTTTCAAATCACAGGTTAGATTTTTTGAAGAGAAGTGGACCTCTGCATAATACATTTGAAACTTTTGATGACAGACTTGGTTCTCCTAATTAACTCTTCTTGAGGTTGTAGAAGCAGCCCATAGGCCCTTAGATGCCTGCGGATCACAAGTGGAAAAGCTCTAGACTAGGATTCTATGTAACTAGTAGGATTAGTTTAGGAGACAGTATGTCTCTGTCCATGTCCATTTCTGTATAGTCTTCTTCAGTATTTCTGTACTAGCATTTCTGCACTACTCCCTTTTATCTATCTTTTTGTAACCTTAAGCTGTAATTAAATTACCTTTTAAAATACACGTTTTCATTTACTGAACATCAAGTACAAGGATAACGCATTAAACAAATGGATGTAAAGTTCCATAAAGAATAGTTAATCTTATGTTCACAACTGCATCTCAGCCTAAATCCAACTGATCTTTCAAAATGCTCAGAGGGCACAAAATGAAATTAGCAGGAGGTAGATGCAGAACAAGCAAAAAGGACTTTTGTCATACAATACAAAATGTTACAGAATGACTTTCTGCAGGTTGTTGAGGGTCCTAAAAATTTACACATGTAAAAAGTGACTGGGAAACATAATGAAAAATAAAGAATTCACTGGGAATTATTAAATAGAAAGATTACATACTTGGCTTAGGAGATGCTGAACTGCAGACTGCTGGAAGCTAGGTGAGCATAAGGTAAGTATGTTTCACCTGTTCCTATGCTAGTCTCATAACTGCTTCTAATTCTGAACTTCTCTGCCAATTTTGAGAGATAAGCTTCAGGGTGATGTTGTACTATTCTTATTTTACTATTTAAGGGCTTTTTCCCCTTGACCCTGTCTTTCTGTTGAACTGCTTTAGGACTATCTCCTTGGTTGAACATTTGCTATCTATAATGCTTTAATAATAGATATTATTCTAGATGTATTCATTCAAACGTTGCTACTCTGTAGCTGGCACAGGTGTTTCTGTTGAAATGTTTATGCCTGATTTGATTTAATCTTTTTAACAATGTTTGTCCAAGATTTAACATTTGAGTGAATAAAATTAAAATGAACCTCAGCATTTGAAAACTAAATTTGGGAATCCCATCTGCCATAAAATATCTTGTTTTAAATGCAGTAAGTTTTGAAAGCATTGCAATCCCAAAATTATGAATTTGCTCGGTAAGACTGACATCAATTCTTTTTTTGTTGTTTTAGTAACTTTAGGTGGTTTTAAGCTCCAATTGTAGTTGTATTTATAAGTAGCTTTTCTATTTTTGGAAGATGGCACTGTGCAAATAATCTGCTGTGATTAAAATTGTAACATGTAGAGTCTGAAGTACTGAATAATTCTTGCAAGTGTTATAAAAGTGCCTTTGGCTTCCTTTTTCCCCACTCTATTTGAACAAGTTGCGAAACAGGATCTCAGAAACTTCTAACTAAGGGTTTATTGTCATTACAGAAGGAGGCCATGTCTAGGTTTGAACAATACAAAATGTAACTTCAGTTGACAGCTAACAGTGTACAGTGAACGAATCCACAGATTGCCATACAAATAAACAAGGAAACAAGTACAACTGGAGTTTGAAAAGAAAAATAAAATTTTGAGTCCAGTGTATATTCTACTGTAAATGAAAGCTTTTAGAATCTTTTGATTCTTTTCAAAAGTTTGCTTGTATTTCAAAAAGGTTGAAAGAAGGCTAGATGTATATGAGCTGCTTTACTCTTTTATGAAATTCGTATCCTGTTTGGGTACATGGAGACAGTTTCAGGTATTAGTACTGTTATGTCAGGAGCTGGAGTCAAATGTACATGTATCAAGAGAAAAAAATCTATAGCAAAATATTGCATAGATGTCAAAACAAACATTCATGGAGAAATGCCATTTAAGATTAATTTTTCAACTCAGCTTTTTAGAAAATTTCAGATTTTTCAATCTCAGTTAAACAGTTATATTGACATCCACATTTTCTATATAGTAACTTTACATTTTTAAATTTAGAAAAATAAAATACAAATACTTTTAAAAGTTTAAATGCCTGCAGCAGAAATCTTTTGAAATTATTAAATGTTTTCTAATATACTGAATCAAAAGTAATCACATTTCATAAAGAAAATGTCTGAGTCCGCATGGTTTTAATCTGAATTCGGCTCTTTCTCTGGTGGAGGAGTGTGGACTGACAAGATAGCCAATATAGCCACCTTTCTGTGTCTGCTACTGCAACCTCCAATATGGTTTTCTTGAGATAGAGGAAAATTTTTCTTGCTCCTTCAGCTTAGTCTTTGCTGTTGTCTTTTGTTATTAACGTTGTCCTAATGTCCATATTGGAGAAAGACAGCCTTGGTTAGTCTAGAGGAATAAAAACTCCAACTGTCTGCTGCATACAGAGATGTTAATTTTGGAAGAAGGCAAACAGTATCTTTTTCTTGTTTGTTTTCATTGATAGTAATTTGCTACATCTATTCTGGGCTGCTCCTTTGTTTTTGCCATGTCGAGTCTCCCATCGTCTCTGTACTGGCCACCAGAGAGGAGGTTGCCTTCTCATTTCAAGTTGCCTCAGGCCAGATTTTCTATTGTCAGAGAGTCATAACTTCATGAGTTTCTGTGCTGGTTTCTACCTGTCTTCAGAGTGTAGTGGATCCATTCCCAGTACAATATGGGAATGCAGTTCAGGAGTATCTTTTTGGAGTATCTTTCAGGAGTATCTCCTCACGTATTGGTCTTTTTGCATTTTCAGCAGTTAATTTTTGAAAAGGTTTAGTCATAATCCTATTGCTCTAGTTTCAGAATCAGGGAATTACATGTTGAACATTGCTGCTCGCTTGGGTTTGCTCCCAATCACTGCAACACTTGGACAACGGCAGATTAAGTTCCCTTCTGTTCTTTGTTACAATTTGCAGTCAATAATCAACATGCTGAAGATACAGCAGGCCTAGTTGATGCCTTTTAGCACGAGTGACCTAGGTAGATTTCCCTCAGCGCAAAGCGAAACAGATTTGTGAGGGTTCTGCAATCATCTGTATTCCTAAAAATCACCAGCGCACCTGATACAGTTTGAAGCAATTTCAGGATTGTATTTAGAAGAGGTGTAGGGTTCCGCTGGCAATAATACTGAGTGTCAAGGCTGAGGCACATTGGCACAACTTAATTGGGAAACAGTTTTCTTTCTGCATTCTACTTCACTCTGGCTAGTGTTATAAAGCTATTCATAGAATGATAGCATGGTTGGAGTTGGACGGGACCTTAAAGATCCTGTAGTTCCAACCCCTCTGCCATGGACAGGGCCATAATCATTCCTATTCACAGATATAATAAAAGGAGGTGTATCTGACTTCATCATTTTCAGTTTTCTGGTTTCTAGCTTCAGCTGCTTCTTTTATCTTCACTTTGTCTCTTCATTTATATTCAGGGGAACCTCATTCAAATCCAGCAAGCAATTACACTGTGGTGTAACCATGAATAATATTGCTGTTTACATACACTTAAGATAGCCCATTTCTTGACAGGGAATGATATAATTTAGATTGATACTGTCTTTTTTTTTTTTTTAATTCTTTCTGACTTGCTATCGATCTCTCTAGACATTTATGAAATATCTGTCTTCATTGCGACCTTCCATTAAAACTGGAGATGATGTTTTATCCAATGATATATGTTCAGCTAGTGCCTACAGAACTAGAGAGCACATGCAAGCTGCATAAAGTCTATTACAGAAAGATAAAGTATGGTGAGAGAAAATCAAACGCCTGGAAGTGAAAACATGTTCTAAAGGCAACCTTTCACCTTTTAAAAGCACAGAACTAATTCTGAAATCAAGAGGAATCTCATGTATAAAAGCTCATAGGCTAGTTAGGTGGAAGTCATTCTTAGGGGACTGTTACAACAGCCTGTTTACATTTATTATTAGTTACAGAGGACAAAAAATATTTTTTAACTTTCACGGCCAGACTGAACAGGATTCCTGAATTTCAGCTGAGGAAGCTCCCTCCAGGGTCAGAATGCAACTTTTTTTCAGTTCAGTAGCCATAAAAAAAGTTTAAGAAAAATCTCGTGCTCAAATCAAAGTCTCATCCTTACACTTTTTTCTTTTTTAGTAATATATCCCTTACCATGCATCAGTTTTACAGAGAATGAAGAGACTGATCATCTTGAATGTATTTGTGTATGGCACAGTTCCTTCTTCTGATTGATGCTATAGTAATAATTTTTCCCAGTAAAGAAGTAAAGATATGTTCTTCCAATCTGAAAATAGGTTTGTTTAGATTAAGAAGCTACCACCAAAAAGAGAAATTCATACAAATTGAAAATTATACAGAAACAGGAACATTATGTCAATAAATTATGAAAATTTGTGAGGATCCAGTAAGTGATCCCAGATCATCTTAAGTTGCTGAGGCCTTTCAGAACCCACCACTTGTTACCAGTGACCACATTTGTTCAGAAAACTAGAATTAGCTATTGATCTAGCTTGAAAAAAGGCTCTTCACTTTACTCTCCCTCTTTGCAGTCAGACAATTGCTCTCCCATTTCCTTTTTTTCTTTTTCAGAATGTTTATTGGATGGCTTTTTATTAAAAAAGAAGGGGGAAAAAAGAGAGAAAAAGAATATTTAGTAATATTGGCAAGTCTGCCTGCAGTTGCCTTACAACTTTGTAGTTTCATTTGCTTAGAAGATAGTTCCCACTGGAAAAGGAAAATGATACATGTAGAAATGGAAATAATTTAATATGCAAGCTAGGATTTTCTACTACATATTACTTTAACACTTTACGTAAATAACGTAGAAAATTAATGCAACATCAGGTATTATGATAGACCACAGAATAAAAGAGTTTAGGTAATTCTTTTTGTTGAGGTTAGGACAGTTGTTGCACCACGATCAACTTCCTACAGAAATCAATTTGGGGCAAAACAAGTCTACCAGAAACTGAGCTCAGCATGCAGACAGCAGTTTGTTGTATTGGGTCAAGTAATCCAGCAAATTCAGATGCTATCCTTTTGATTTAAATAACTCCGCATGTTTCAAAAAGGTATTTTCTCAGCTAGAGCCCAGTGCTGTAAGATGCTTAAGAGCATGTTTAGCTTTAAGTCCAGAGCCTCTGGCCTTAACTATCAGATAACTGTCAGATATAAGGCATCTGCTTAAATACCTTGCAGAGAAAGAGTCATCAGGTGTGAGCTAATCCTTATAGAGGTCAGTAGGAAAGTGTCTATAAGGATTACATTTGCGCGTGATGCTGCCTCTTCTTGAAATAAATACCTCCAAAGTGATCCTGTTGGCATCAGCTGTGACGTCTTTTACTAGTTTTGTCTAGAATTTACAATGATTTAAAAAATTATTAATCCAATTTATACTTCTTTTAGCAATCTCTTTTTCCCTTCAAGAGTCAAGCTCATGCACATAAACTCTTTAAATTACGATTACCAGGACTATTCAGCAAATATCACCACTTTCCCTGTGAAATAGCTGAATAATTGTTTTACATTTACATTTATAAATACTAAACAACCAATTCTGTAGTGTAATGACATTAACCAGGCTATCTCTAAGTTGCAGAGTATCTTGTAAGGGGTGCTTTTTGTATTTTGTATATAATTGTATTCAAGCAGGTCTAGAGTGTTTATAGTGTGGTTGTCTATAGATGGTAATAATAATACAAAATGAAAATAAGCATGGCATTTCTTTGGCATATATAGAAGTTTCTTCCACAGTCTGTTGAGATGGATTCTCATCAGGACAAATGAGAATAAAACTTCTGTTTGATGATCCTCTTTCAACACACCTCACAACGCTCTACTTGTAGAGAACATGACATTGGTTTACCAAACTGAAGACAATTATTCTCATACAAAGAGGAGCAGCAAGGCAAAACAACATCTAAGAAAGCATTGACAGCAGATAGAAAATTAGTGGCCAAAACTTATGTGAAGTTTGAGACTAGATAGTGATTACATCTTTCTCAGATGCACATTTGTAGTCCCATTTCTAGTTTGTATTATTAAAGCCAAAGTATTTCTCATTTAAAAGACAAAATACCTGGAAGGAAACAGTTTATCCTAGAAAACAGTAAATTTTGTTTTAAATTTTTAGAAAAGGCTTTAAGGGATAAAATTAAAATAATCACAGCTACTGCTAATTTGGGTTTCCTAATGTGGTCCTCATTTCCTAATGGAGAGCTTACTGTGAAAAGAATTAACGTGCTTGGGTTTCCTTTCTGTTGCAAATGTGAGATACTTGCAATTAGATTTTTGAACAGTTATTCTACTTCATCAATAAAAATGTGTACAGGCATGCTTTATAAGTCCAACTTTGAGCTATGCTTTTTATATGTACATCTGTACTGTTGATATAAATTCAACTTACGTTTATTTTATAGTGCTTTTCTCTGTAGTGGGTTAATAGGGATAGCCTGGATCGCTGGAGTTTCCTGAAAGAGGAAAGAAATCTCTTCTGTCAGTCTCACTAGATTTTACAAATGTCTCTGCTGCAGCCAAGGGTATGATGTAGGCAGCAGCCCAGAACTCAAAACCACCCCCAAATGGTAAATAAGTGCAGAATTAACCCTCAGAGGGCTACCTGCAGAGCACACGCGGACAACTAACAAACCCCAAACTAATTGTTTTAAATATGTTATTGATGTGTGCTGTTGTACCAGCAGTTACAGTGGTAATTAGTAAAATTTTCACATATGTATTATGATCTTAGTTTAGGAAAACAGGAGGGAAATACTCTAGGCCGCCTTTTTTCATCCTGTCCTTTGTGGGGTGATGGCAACATTTCCTCAAATATAATTTAGAGCTATTTTTAAATTACAGATGTATCGGTGCATAAGATTTCCTTATTTTTTCTGTTGCATCCTGGTTATCCTTCTCAGAGGAGTCTTTGCTTGAGTAGATGAGTCCGTCCTCTGTGCTGTCAGAAGAATGAGAGGTTACACTTTAAGTTATTCAGTTATGCTTGGAATATGCCTTTTGTTTGTTGGATTTGTTTTTGTGTAATTTCTACATGCCAGAGCTGTAGGATTTCATGTTTGTGACATTGTTACAGTCTGGCTAATTTATTCTCAAATCCTCCTCTTTCCATAATTTTCTTTTTGTCTGGGAAAGCCCACTGATTTAACTAATGAATCTAGTACTGATTTCTGAACAGCTGGTAATAATAAGAAAATTGTTTTGATGGTTATTCTTGAGTCTGGAGAATGAGCATGCAAGCAAGTTGTTGGGTCTTTTTTTTACTTTCCAGGATGTTTGGCTTGTTTGGAGAGCTCTCATGTCAAATCCCTTTTATCTGTAATTACAAAGCATTATGATTTCATCTTGGTGCCAAGGGACAGCAAACGACTGCAGGGAATACTGAAAGCCTGTTTATTTCTCTTAGGCCAACTTTTGGTCACAGTGACATCATTGCCTAAATTCTCATTGAATTTATCTATTTGGAGCTTTAACCCTATGCATGCTTCCCAGGACTGACTTTGTATACAAACACCAGTGGGAGCAATTGGGAATATATTCCTTTCCTTTCTCTCTTAGCTAGTATGGGCTAGGCTGTTTGTCCCCGGGAACTGACAGTCAAATTACACATAGATTATTTTTATCCCCACTTTTTAAATGAACTAATACAACAGAAAAGGAACGGATACATCCTAAATGACGTAGGAAGTACGTTTAAGACCAGGAAGCAAAACCTATGTTTTTTGGAAGCCCAAACTTACTTCTCAGTTCAAAACCTTTCTACCTCCCTTCTGTACTCTTCTACCATTTCAAATGCTTTCTTGGAATTGAGAGGCACGATTTATTCAGATTGTAGCAGTGAGCTGACTTGTAGAGGCAGGTTCTTTCCTAACCGCTGAAATCACATCATCTGTGTGGGATGTTATATTGGAGATCAGGATTTTGGCCTTTTAAAGACTGTGGCTGAGTGCCAGGTAAGGACAAGGAATGAAAAAACTACTGCCAAATGCACGAATGAAGTTGATATTGGAAATACATAACAACAGAGTTAAAATAGTTTGTGCCTCAACATTTTTTGTTTCCAGACAGTCTGTAGTGTGTCCAAATACATGTGCTTTTAGCTACTGTATAAGTCTGTCTAGGGAACATTATGCTTTTGCATTGCAGTGTAGCAACACTGAATTTTGTGAAACTTCAGATACCTTTATGCTACTGATTACAGCTTTCATCTGCTGCTAACTGATAAAAGAAATACGAGGAAAAACTCATTCCTAGGGGAATAGACTTTCTGTCCCATCTTTGCTTTGGGCCTTGAAGAAAAAACAGTAGAAGAGTTGTAATGGACTTTCAAAGATCATCTAGTCCATCTTTCTTCTTCAAGAAGGGTTCAAGAATATCTAAATCATTCTTGACAGAATCAGTTCAATGTTTCTTTAAAATCATTTAGCAATGGAAACTCCACAGCCTCTGTATATAATCCATTTCACTGCCTGTCATTCCATGCTGTTCAAAAGGTTTTTCTTCTAATACTTGACTAAATTGTCCTTACACCAACTAGATTTTTTTTCCTGTCTCCAGTGAGATATATTATTTTCCTGTAAAGCAACTCTTTACAAAGATGTAATCATGTCTCCATAGCTGTCTTTTCTCTAGAATTAAAGGAAGAAATACTCTCTGAAATAACAAAGTTTTATTTTATCTTAGCTTTTGCTCTCTTCTTTATGCTTTCATTTTCTAATCGTCCAACCACTGCTGTTTCACATTTCTGAAATTCACTTCTAAATTTCTGGATGCTAGTTCAGTTACAGCCTTACCCATGTGAGTAGAAGAATTATATGACATTAGGACTCAAAAATAGTTTTTGCAGAAAAGTTTCCTAATCCATAATTTCCTACTTTGTTTGTTTTTCATGTCTTCATGTCAAGTAGAACTTTGTGAATGCTGTTGCTGATCTGGTCTGAAATAGCCTAGATCATCAAGACCATTTGAATTCCAGTCACTTCTTATGTGCATTTGCAGTTCAAAATTGTTCCTTTCTGCATGTATACCCTGTAGTCTGTCCTCTAAGTCATGACTGAAAATACTCATTGGTACTGAACTCCTGGAAAATATGACTCAATGCAACATTTCCATTCCTCTGATTGCAGTTATTTGTATATTGGAGTTGGCACCTTGGCACCTACTTTGCAGTAGTTCCAGCAAGGCAAGTTGTGAGGGAAGAAGTAGTTTGGGGAGGGCTACAGAGTTGCCAGAGAGTTAAATGAGGAATCTTCCCCTATTACCTGATTGTCTCTTTCTGTTCCCACTCAGAGTCTTTCCTTCTCTTTTCCCCTCATACATCTGAAGTGAGTTTGTGATTTTTTTTTTCTTTCCTGGCATCACTTATTTACCCTGTGAAACAAGCTGTAGACAATATGAAAATTAGATTCCTCTCTTTACATTGGAGGCCCCTTTCCTCACCAATGCTTCAATCCCCCTTGGCTTCACATTTGCACTATTCTCATAAATGCTGTGATCCAAATAGCAGAACTGTGCAATTGCTGTTGGAGTCTCTCCTTTCTATTAGGATAATGCTAAAGTCCATTGAGATAAATAATAAAAAACAGATTATCTAAGGAGTGCCAGCAGGACCTCAGCCTTAGAACACGGTGATGTTCTGGGGAGGAGGGGCCTGGCTGAATATAATTAGAACCCTGCTTGCAATTACTGACTTTGCTGTAGTGTAAATTGAGCAAATCGTTGAAACTCATTCAGCGTTAGTTTGTGTCTGATAGGCAATTCTACTTCAAATATATCTTCCTAAAGTATACGTAATGCAAGCAGCTTCATACTGACATCTAAAACATGATTTATTGTCAGTTACTGACTATATTATGTCTTCTTAAAAAAAAATAGTAAAAAAGTCCTCTGAACTTGTTAAATATCAACAGAATAGTGTCAACACCAGTATTTAAATATGTCACTCCTTACCTGCATTGGAAGTGGTATAAGCAGAGAAACTGAAGACTCGGAGAATAGTCCGGGTTTGAAGGGACCTTGAAAAGCCATCTGGTCCAACCTTTCATGGAANATTCTGCCTACTAAACATGAACTGTTTTATCCTCTTTTCAGTGACTCTTTGTTACAAATTACATATTTCTTACATAATATCTCTCTTCAGTTGTCTGTTCTGTAGCATAAACAACTGTAGTTTTTTCATTGTTTTCCTCAGTTTGTTTTCTGTACACCTCTGCTTATTCATACAGATTGTTTAAGTAATAACTGATTACAATAACCTTGCTGATTTTTCCCTTCCATGGTATTCTCCTTAAATCTCTGGAAGCATGATGGCCAAGGCTTGGCACAGTATTCTAGCTGCGGCTTTATCATATCTGAGAAGAGTGGGAAGATTACTTTATGTGATTTTTCTCTTTGGCCTGTCTGATTTTTTTGACTCATAGTCAGTTTGTACTGCTATAGTCCCAGCTCTGTGTTTGGTGCATCTGCTGCCTAAGCTGTTATTCTGAAACTTGTATATCTATGCTGTTATTCCTACCTGTGATATATAATAACTGTGTGTATATGATACTGTGCATTAGTTCTCAGTGCCCTATCCTGTTTATTTCATACCACCATGCCATCTTTTTGACTGGAGACCTTACCACTAGAAATGAGCAGCTGACTTTTAAGATATCACTGGGTGAATTCAGGATCTGCACATCTCATCAGGATGTTCCAGGAGATAATCTCTGTGCACACCAACGGAGTGCCAAAACTGCCTTCCCTGCGAAGACCTCAGTCAGTCAGTTTTCAATGAGAAACCTATAAAACAGCTTTCTGGTTATTTCCTGCCGTTGCTGAAAGAATAAGATTAAAACAGATGACAGCAGAGGGTTCCTTTTTCTATCTCAGCTTCAAGCCTTACATACAGGAATATTCAAGAGGGGTATTAGGAGTCTGTGTGTGTGTGAAATAGTCTCCCAAGGGAAACAGGCATGTCATACAGCTTGAGAGATTGTACCGCTTGAAAATAGTAGAAAACATGATATGGAATAGTATGCTAGGAGATAAGATGCTTTTTATTCCCATCTGTGCTTCAGGGGTTGAATTGGCAGAAAATTCAAAAACCTTTACTAGGCAACAGAAAAGATCAAGAAATATAGTATATGCATAGCAGAGCTTTGGCAGGAGGTAGTGCGTGTCCTAACTGGATAATAGAAGCAGGTCTGGAGCTTAACATATAGCATGTACTTTCCAAATGTTTTTTTGTAAGATCTCATGCTATGTCAGTTTTTGCAGAGTCTTTATGGACAATGTTTTTTGACCTCTAGTTAAAATGCCTTTGAGCAGAGTTCTCCAAAAGAAGTCCCAACACTGTATTATTTTTCTGGCATTCATTATTGAGTAACATATGGATATGTCCCTCTGCGGAGGTTGTGTTGTCTGTCTCAGCTGCTATTCCACATTGATAAAAATACTGGTTCTCTTCTCACTTGTATATATTAACAGCTTGAGTGTAAGTGAGCATATATGCCACAGGTTCTGGAGACTTATGATCTCCAGGAGGGAAAAAATACCTCTGTTTATTATGGTGTCTCTCATGTGGTTCCGTTGTGCAGCTGACGAAGGGGAAATTAGCAGATGGTGTAAAACTTCTGTAGTTATTATCAGTCAGCACTACCAATTCTATATTTTTTTTCTTGCTTCAGCCTTAGTCACTTCTTAGGTGACTTAGGTTTTGTAACCCTTCTCTTGATCTAGTGGACATTTTTGATAGTCTGTCTTTTCCTCAGTTTTCTGTTTGTTGATGGAAATATGGCCATTCTGATATTAACAAACCCAAAATCTACCAGCCAAACAGAAACAACCAACCAAGCCCCAAAGCCAATGCAGAGGAGAGGAAAAAACAACATTACCTCTTTATAAAGTAATGCCCTCTGCTTAAACATATTAATGCAAACTTGCTTCTGTTAATGTTGGTAATATGCTCTTTGGCATTCTGTAACACTGACAGCATTAACAGGAGGTGTTGCACATCATGGTGTCTTGCCTATGGTTGTCTCTTTTTTTTGCTTCTTCTTTTCTCATATGTCTATAAGGTACAATACGTGTTCCTCCCATTTTCAGATAAGACAATGGAAGAGTTTTCAAAGCTACTGATTACTGTAATATTTTACAAAGAATAGCCATGCAGTTTTGTATCTTGTCTTTTTCTGAAATTGTGACCCATCCTAAAAGGTCACTGTTGAAGAGTGAACAAATACAGTAGAACATATTGGAAAGTCACTATTGGAAAGTCAACTTCTTGAAGCTGGTTCAATGCATTGGCTACACTTCAACCTCTGTAGTACTTTTATATGAGAAAGTTGTTATTGTATAGTGGTTGTGGCTGTAATCTTATGGATACGGGCAAGGGATTTGAGCTGGTGAAAGACTCAATATTATCTCTTTACTTAATTGTAGCATCCCCTCTCTTCCACCTGTTCACTTATACTCCACACAGACACACTCTTTGCAAATATATGTGTATTCTCTTCTTATTGTGAAGAGAAACGTTTAAAATGGCAGAACAGCTTTCATAGTGTATATAGGAGCTTTTCAAAAAGTAAATTTTTCTATTTTTACTAACCTGTTAAGGAAGTGCAACCCCAAAGATAACTGACAGATTATCAGTAAATTTGGGGGTGAAAAAAGAAGCGCTTCCTGCTGAACACTCATCTGATACTGCAGTCTTTGGAGAATAATGTCTCACCTAATAAAATAATCAATTAAAAATAAAATTAATTGTACACTGTGAAGTAACAGCGTGAGGAACACCAGTGTTTAGTGTGGCACTTGTTTTGTGTAGAAACATGAAAAATATATTAATAGGTAAGTAGCGAAATATTAACTAAAATTCAAAGAAGCTAAAGAGTATCTAAGGCAGGAGTTTCTAAGAAGTTGTGCAGCAATCCACAAGAGAATTGGAACTGGGCCTCAAAATTCAATATGTTTTGATGCTGTTTGTAGAAAGTTGCTGCACTTTGACTTTATGCAGACTTCAGTATCCTCATGGCTGTAGTATGTCTTTCACAAGGACTTTGAATATGCACATTGAAGCCAAGCAGCAGCCTGAGAGTGGAGTCTTCCCTACTACTTAAGAGCTGTGACAAAGGTACAAGACAAATAGGTAGATGAGATCCTGGCAGGTTAATTGCATTTTGCTACAAGGCGATGTTGCAGCCGTTATTTTGTTAAAATGCAATCTCAACAGTGATTGAGTCCAGGAGATCTGTGCAAGCCTGTTGTGTATCTGCTGCATTTCCTTTCCCATAACATTTAGTTGATATCTGACTGAAAAAAATCACTTGTAAGGGAGCCTAAAAAATTTTACATATCAAAGAGCGAATGTGAGTTGTCTGTGTGTTTTGGTCTTCTGCGCACTGAGAAGCCTGCCACTAACTCAGCAGTACGGGATCAAGGCCTTTGCTATTAGAGTCATGCTGTACAATGTTGTGTCTCTTGCTGTTTTCAACAGTCATCTTTGTTATGGGCACTCTTAGCCTTCTGCTTTTTGATCCCTCTCTTAGGGAAAAAAACCCCGAACTCATAAATCACTGTTAGTAAAAACCAGAACTCATGTTCTGCAAAGGCAGACTTGTGCAGAGCCTTGTGCATAATAGCATACACGAGCTGTCTCTGCCTTAATGGATCCTGTCAAGTTGCTCTCTATCAGTATTATCATTCCTCAAGCAGTAATGGTAAATACATTACAGCCTTAAAGGATGCTTTTCATCCCTAAAGTTTAGACTGTCTCTTGTTTAGAATGTCACATTTGCTAATATTTCATTTTCAAAAGCACTAAACTAAATTAGGGATATAGATCCTATCTTCAAAAGTGATGTAAGTCCCTAAAATGTAGCAAAGCGTGGTGGATTTTTCAAATCAGTGTTACCCTTTGATGGTGTTGCAAACACAAATGTTTTAGGGAGTCAGGCCCAAAGGTCAAGTGACTAACGTGGAAAATCTTGTAAAATGTGTGTGTGCATACACATGTGTACAGAGAGAGAAGGGTTTTTTCTGAGACTACTACATTGGTGTGGAAGCTTAGAGCCAAGGTGAGGTGCTGGGTGTGAGTGGATGCTCAGGAAGACTGCAGGAGTTGACTGGAGAGCATCAGTTTTGAAAATACCATGCAGTTCTCCTGACATCTTCAAATGGGTGGTGGAAAGTAGCTGCTGAACTGTGGCATATGGCAAAGCCAGTACTGATGCCACAGTAGTCGAGTCTGTCTTTATGTCTTTCAATTGTATGATTTTTTTCATTTCTAGTGTATGGGGGAGTCAACAGGATGTCTTTGTGCTCAATAGTCAGTGCTGTCTCCTGCAGAGCATGTATGAAAAATCCCTACAGAAGTATAACACTGCCTTGAAAAGAGACAGAAATGTAGGCATCCTTGAGCTCTTTCCTTACCCCTGTAAGGACAAATCAAAACTTAGTTTCTCTTTGCCTCTGGCCATGAAAAAGAGCACAATTATGATATTTTTGCAATGTTTCTGTTGCTTAAAGAAATAGTGAGGAGCAGGTAAAGTGCTCTTTCCCTTGAGGACCAATTACTTAGAGGAATTATATGCACTAACATTGGCAGAAGTCTCTCAAATAATAACTACTGTGATCAAAATGTTAGTGTAAAGCCAAATACCTGAGAGTGAAAATGAGGCCAACAGCTGCATGCAGGAAGAAGAATCTCCTTCTACGCAGGGAGTATTAGTGACTCCACTGACATACCTGCTGCTTGGTAGGACTTGTTTCCTTGACAAAATGACCCTGCCAATGACCACTGAAAAGGCTTCTCATTATTCCCATTTTTCATTTCTAGTTCATAGCTGGACCTCAGATTAGCAGTGGTACTGCCTGACATTCTCTCTCGATTTGAAATCCTCACTGTCGATAGCCTATTGTACTCCCAGCCTTACGGATTGTGAGGGATGCACACAACACTTGGTGTGCAGGTTCAGATGAACTCTGCTAGTTCAACATCAACACCTATTAACAAGCAGTGATGCTTCTTACAGTTTAAACGCAGGCGAAGTTGCTAAGCGAAGGAAGCTAGTGTTGACTTAAACAGACAAGGTGCAAGTGTGTGTGTAACAATGTGCATGTATTGTTAAGGCTCTGGAGAGACAGAAAAAAAGGAATCCTACCTTTACTAAAATAAGGCATTTTGCAAAATAATTTTGTTTTGGGATGCAAAATGACCCTCAAGTTACTTGCAGAGAAATACAGGTACAAAGAGCCTTTTCATGCATCCATGAAGGACCAGGCTTACTATAACATTGCTTCGTGCACTTGGGTACAAGTAGCATCTCATTCTATTCTCTTCTGTGAAACCATAGCAGCAGTGATAGATTGGGATTCAAGAGTTAGCCTCAGGTAAGCTTGAATCCATAGCTTCTGCTTCCCAGAAAGGGACCCTAAGCTCTGAAGATGAAACGTGAAAGAGATGAAACTGAAGAGAACGCCTTTCTCTTGAAGCAACACCACTATCTTGCCAGAAGAGCCAACCTGGGATGAGGAGCGCCTATCCAGGGAGACCTGGCTTGTTCAGGCATTGTTTATTTGGCAGATTCTGACATAGGGAGAATCCCCAGAAACCCCCATAGGATCAGCATTGATTTTCTTTTGGAGTTAAAAAGCGTGATTTGTTGTCACTGGTGGCAAATACATCTGTCTTATGTTTTGCTAACCTGGTAAGGCCAGCACAGCTGAACGAGGTGTGTCAAATTCTTCATGGTGCATCTTCTGCAGAAGTGTTTATTAAGTCAAATCAGCTGCATTTGTCTGACAGCAGCTTTTCTTCAGATACAGGATATAACCAGTATCCTGATTTGGTCCTGACTTTCATTAATGCAGCTGGATGGGGAGGAAAGGCCTGGTTTAAAACTCATGTTCCAGATTGAGCTGCCAGGTATGAGGACATATCTTACTTGCAGGCTGAGCAAATCTGAGTCTGGAAATCTCTAAAGCATGAAGCATGAATTCCAAGAATTGGTTTTTTACAGTCACTTTTCAAATTAGAGCTGTATGTTGGTGTTTACATTGAAAGTTTTCCTCTGGGGTTTTAGCTGTAACAGCATTTGCTGGCTCTTTTTTTCCCATCTGTAGGCTGAGATTAATGTGCTATTATGTCACATTTTTCAAATGAATTGATTTAGTAGTTTAGCATAAAACATTGATGTTTATCTTCTCTCATTAGTCACACTCATCTGCTGTTGCCCTCCTAAACATGGTCTTACACAATGTATACCAGGAGAGCCAGCTGGGCTGATGGCACAGTTTGCTGGGGGAGAGCATGAGTGCTACAAGAGGTGTGCTCTGTGAGTAATAACCCAAGCTGCCAGTGACAAATTCACATTGCACAGTCTTTTTCTTCATCTCTTCTAATGTCACCCCTTGACATTAAGCCTGTTGTTGAGAAAACTCTGCTCGTGCCTTGGGCAAACACTAGAGAGAAACTTGAGTTTGAATCCTAAGCTGTCAGGTTAGACTTCTGTGCTCTCCTATGGGCGACCTAGTGGGAGCTGCAGAATATGGCATGAAGGATCATCTTATACATCTCTCCTCCTCAAGTGGACAGCTGGACAGAATGGTTAGAACTTGACAGGAATGCAATGTAAATGCAAAGCGCATCTTGTAAAACGGGATGGTGTCATGACTTCAGGTGGCTTTTGGAATAATGCTATTATATGCTCTTATCTTCTGCCAAGCTACAGTAAATGGATAATTTTATTTACAATTAGAAAACCTCAGATTTTGTTCTCACAAACTAGTCTAATTTCTAGAGGATTAGTTACCATGAATTTTCTGAGTAGTTCCTGATATTTAGTACAGTCAACACTGTTAATAATAGTTTTAGCCCTTTAGAACTTTGTTATTGAACAAATACAGGGTTTAAAATTATTTTTAGTTGGTATTTTAATGTATTCTGGTAGCTATTTCTTACTGATCATGTAATGGGATTTTAGAAACAATACCTACAGCAAGTTGCTGTATAACTTGAAATGAACAAGACTTTCATTCAATCCTTTTTGTCTAAAACCAGCTTTCATACCCAAGCTAGCATGGCATCTGTACTACTATATAAGTATTATATTAATGCTGAAATAAATGACAAGAGTTATCTGAAGTCACATATAATCAATAGATGCAATCATTTGACTTTCCCATTCATAAAAATAACAATGCTCACTTTTTAGTAATGTGGAACTCATCCTATTTTCACATTGTCAGCACTAGGTGATATATGAGATGATATCTAATACAATAATGCTTCCTGTCATAACTGTTTTTAGCAAAATAAAATTATCCATACCAAACAGAAAGATGATATAATTACAGTAAAGACTGTGTTTATCATTGGAAGTCCTTCATGTATTCAAGTATAGAGACCAGGATTAAATAAAGTGCTCAGGATTGTGTGCAAAAGGGATTTGTGGAATAGGGTTATTTATTTAGTACTCAAAATTTAATAACCATTCTATAAGAATAGAGCAAAGCATGAATCTTTTCCCAGACCTATTCAAATCTAAAGCCTGAGTCCTGGAGACGCTTTGTAGGTAGTGTGGAATGTCATGAGATCTGATCCTCTATTTATGTAAGTCACCATGTCTTTGGTTTGTGTAAGCTCAAGATCATGCTCAAAAGATTCAGTCCTGAGAATAGATGTTGCCTGTGTAAAGGGGTCTAAACCAGGTAACCTTTAGACTTTTAGACTCCACAGCTCTGTATACCGAACATCTTCATTTCTTGGCAATACACTTTTTTGTTTGTGCAGTGCCTCTGTGTTAATATCAAATAGCCTTATGGAAGAAATGCTTATGGGAACCCAGTGCAGTTCTTGCTCACGGTGACAAAAGGTTCAGGCTAATATAAGAGAAAAAAACATTCAGAGACACAAAATCAGGTGCAGGGGGAGTTTTGGAGTGGGTTTTTTTTCACTTATCTATAAGAAAGAAAGCCTGTGCAGAGGCACTTATACTAGCAAAGCCATCCATGGTTCTAGTCAGGAATTTGCTGATAGAAACACCATGTGGATTGGTTGTTGTTGGAGCTTAACAGTAAGTTGTTGGAGCTTAACAGTAAGTTATGTCTACTGCAGGTGAGCCTTGTATTCCACTGGGCTCCCCAGGATTCCCTATGGATTGCAGGGCTGCCCAGAATTTTTCTGGTGCTGTGGCTGTACTCCGTGTGTTTCTCCTGAGCCTCTCTGGCAGAATGGGATTGTTTCTGCAGTTGTGCCTGAGGGAGGGAAATGCTCCTGTAACCAGAAGTGGGGCTTTACATACTATTTCATGGCACCTATAAAGGCATATAATGAAAATGAGATTTTTACACTGTTTAAAATAGCTAACTCCAACCACTTCTGGATTGATGTTTTCCTTCTGATAATGTGTCATGTCTTCCTAGAAATCATAAATTGTCTACAGAATTTTCACTAAGTCATGTACTAAGTCCATTCTGAAGCAAGATACGATGAAATCTTCATTTCTTCTTTTGAAATTCACCTGATGTTAGTGCAGTACAGCAAAGAGAAGAAGCTACCCAAACTCTGTCCTTTTCTGAGGTTCTACTCATTGTCAGGTTTCTGAGCCATTAGCAGTACTAAGAGCCTGTAGAGGACTTTCTGTTCCAGCAGACTTGGTACATAGATGTTGTGTACAGGTTTTTCTGTAATGAATGTATAAAAATTTTGAAGCCATGTACACCAGTGCTTCAGCTGTTTTTACTGGGTAGTTACAATCCTGGGATGTGACTGAAGCTTATTGCCAAACTCCCGTGCATTCATGAGGACCAGGATCTGTACATTCTTACCTTGTCTTTCTCTCCTCAAAACTGAAATTAACTGATCAAGTAACACAAGCTCTGCGTGATACTTGGAGGCTTACAGAGCACATGGAGCTTTGCAAAGTTTGTGTGCATTGGTGTGTTATGTCACATTGCATGTAACAGGCATTGCACATACCTAACGCATACAACATGCAACTGCTTTGTAAAGAACCTCTTGTTCACGAGGCTACCAATTGCAGAGGCAACTCATCATTTGTGCTGAGATGAACCCCCCACTGTCTGCAGTGAGAGGCTCCAGAAGCTCAGTTAATATTCAAAAATTGGCCCAATGATAGAGGTTTAGAAATGAGCCAGCAAGTTGGATTCACATAGAATCAGTTTTATTGCCAGGTAAGAAATTCATATTAATATAGTGAATACATATGTTTACAAATAAACATTCTTAAAAAACAAACAAACATTTTATTGTAGGAAGTATTATTGGTATCATAAACTCTGTAGTTAACAAGTATTAACACGGGTTTACTTACAGAACATACAGTTACTAAAATATTTCCACATAAAATATGCTCAAGTTACACGAAACCTGTGTGAATTAGAGTGCAGCTGTAATGTGTATCTAAAGCATATGGATTAACAGCAACATTCCATAAAGGGTCAAATTAAGTCAGCCAGTTGTGAAGGCAATAAAGATTAAAGGAATAAAAGTAAGATAGTGGAGAATCTGGGTTGTGTGCAAAGTATTTGTCCCGTGGGCTTTTTCCACGTCTGATAGTTTAAAACATATGATCATACAATTTAGCAGCACGCTTATGGAGAGATGCCGGTGCTCTCAGGATGCAAATCAATCTCGATATAGCTAAAAAATCAGTCTCTCCATTTAACCACATTTCAAATTCTTAGCCCTTACATCCTTGACTAAGAAGCAGCGCTGCCAGTCAGTTGAGTACAGCAAGAAATGCCACTTCCAACTCTTCTTACAACAGTTCTCACTGCTCTCTGCATACTCTTCCAAAACTAATCTCCAGAAGAATTGACAGGTGGTGAGAACGCAATTGTAGTAAAATAGCTAGTTAGGATTTAGCCAAATGATTTGTTTTCGGGAAAGGGCAGGAATTTAAGTGCAAGACTGAATGTGTTGCCTGCCGTCAGGCTGTTGCAGCACCGCCATCCTATCCCAACTCCGCTTATCTCTTTGTGGATGTGCCAAAGCCTTTATAAGCCCAGGTCTGCGAGTCTATCAGTGCCCAATTCAGTGGTTTTACTCATATGAACAAGGCATCCTGCTCATCAGAACCACAGTCAAGACCACGAGTCCAATTGTTTGTTTAGTTTAAACCCAGATCTCTTTGATGTTTGAGGCTAGTCTGTTAGCCTCTTCCACCAAATAGTCCACCGAGAGGGAACGCCACTATAGAAAGCCAAACGATAGAGACAATATACCATATAACATTTAGTTGAACTACAAAGAACTACCATGGCTAAAAGCAAATACAAAATGAAAGACTAGAGGGAAAAGGTTTAAATTGGGAAAATGGCAGGGCTAACTAAATAGTCTTGACTGTGCAACCACTGCATGGAGATGTAGTCCAGTTTCCCTTCGGGATAAACAAAGGAGGCTGAGCAGGGTGGAACCCTTGTCATCCTTAGCAAAACATGAGGAAATAGCTTAAAGGAACAGAGGGATCACTTTGAGAAACAAGACCGTCATTGAACAATAGTAATACAGTAAAGGCACCACCCACGCTTAATTTCAGTCTGAAGCAGTTGAAGATAGGCAAAACATTTAGGTGAAGAAAAAGTCCTGACAGTCTGCAAAATGAGAATTGTTACCATCTGCCCGAAAACAGGAGAACTGAGAGGAAATATTCTGATGCCCTTATTCCCCCAGCAGCTTTCTGTGTCATATATGTCTCTTCTTTTTTTGGAGGTTCCCAAGAATTTAAAATCAAACGAAGTAAACTGAAATAAAATCTTCTGCTGTTTGTTATCATCCTGCAGAATTCTCTACCAGCCAGAAAGGTCCCATATGCTTTTAATCATAACAGTCTTCATAAATTCCTTATGAAAGAGTCTTTGTCCCTTATTGTGTATATATATTTTTTGCACTTTCTAAAGGATGGTGTGAAAGTACAATAATAGATGTTAGGGGTTGTACCGAGATGTTTGCTCTTGGCTTTTCACAGGTCTAGTGATTATTAGTAGGTTTTATAGAAAATTCCTCTCTGAAATAATATATTACAGTATATTGTTCTCTCTTTCTTCCTCTGTCTCAAGGCAGGAACATAGTGTAAATGTTTAAGCAGACATAAGGTTTCTCTAGATTGTGCTACTTCTCGTCATGGATTTTAGTTTCAAGTAAAAAAATTTAGTCACAAGGGTTTGTGTTCCATTGTGAAATACAAATGGAGTTTATACTTCAACCTTCAATGTGTATTGCTGAATGGTATTAACCCACTCTTCGGCCTACACTTGGCTGGATACCAAGAGTGTCCAGGTGGAAGTTCCTTCCTTCCTTCTGTTCGCTTTTTTTAGTTTTATTTTATATTTTTTAATTTATTTTTTGCCTTTCAGTTGAGTGTTTGTGTTGTGTGTGTATTTGCGTGTGATTTTTAAAGGTTTCATTAAAAAGAAAAAAGAAACTCAAACAGTTACTTCTGTCTTGCTGTTAGTTATGAAGTATGGCTGTGGGCCCAAATAATGCTGGCTCCGGGTTGTCAGTGGGTCACTTAACGTTGGGTCTCCCATACCATGCTTCCCCTTGTTTGTGTATGCTTGCCGTCTAAGAGACTGGTCGTTGGGATCCCAGGTCTTGTAGTGGGAGTTGTAACCTAATGGGTGTGTGTGGATCTTTGCAATTTTGGATTTCTGCCCGTTCTGTTTGGTTAGGCCACTGTCGATCGTGTAAGCTCTCTCTTCATCTAAGCGCACGGGATGGAGTGGCAGGCTCCCCTTGGCAGCCAGTTCTGCAAGATGTCGGCGTTTGGTGTAGAAGTCATCGTTAACTTTGTCAGCTATTAGGATTTAAAAGGAGGATGGGACAAAAAAATCAGTTGGACACAAGAGAAATGTTACACAGTTTACAGTACATTATTCACAGTTACATTTGTGGACCAGGTACAGGTACATCAGTAAGAGAAACCCATGCCACCTCCCACCCCTTATTTTCTCTGCGTAGTATATTTTTGGGTGCTGTTATGCTAGGCTTTTCATATATGCATACAAAACCTGATGCCCTTTAACAAAAGACTGTCCCTACACCAAATCACTCAGGTTGTGCTGATATTTACATTATGGGGCCAGGTCGTATGAATCTTACTGATGCTCATCTCACAAGCATAGGAAGTTGAGGAAGTGTTCAGAAGTATACAGACTTTCTTGGAAATATTGGGGCATCTTGGGATGCCCTGTTGTATGAGAGCACATACCTTTAAATGCGAAATGTCATGTGGGTGTTTAATCAAGCCAGTTGTAAGATGCAGCGGTGTATGAGTTGGATCCGTTGCTGTTGAACAATGCCTTACGGCAAAATGAAGAATGGGATCTGTTGCTTCAAATGGTTGGAAATTCACTAATGCTTTATGGGGCTGAAAATACTTCGGGTTGCTGAAGGTTAAGTATTCACCCTGTGATTTTACAGACAATGAAAATCCTAAATTCCAGATTCTGACATTATTTTCCGGGGCCAGTGGCACAAAGAAACACAGCAATAGCCATGCGAACAAATACTGCATTGCAGTTCTCAAATTAGGATTTTGCCCTCTGTGATTTCCTGGACGTCTCTTCCAGTGCATGCTTTTGCTCAAGCTTGATTGTTGTTATTGCTGGCATTTATTTGGCCTTGCTTGAAAGTATGAACCACGCTCAGGAAGCTAAAGGCATTCTGCAGCAGTCCAGCAACTCATTTAAATTTTGAGACCGAGTATCAGGGTTTAAGGGAAGTTTAACTGAATTTCATCTTTTAAGATATTACCTTCTATGTGAAGAGGGTTTATTTACCCACTTCAAAAATCTAGATTTTGATTTAAGATAGTGCCAAATATGTAGATCAGCTAACACGGTGGTGTGTTAATCAGCAGTGGTGTGCCTTGAATATATGATTGTGTCAGCCTGGATTTGACTTGTGCTGTGTCCTGGCTAGATCCATCCATTTTCCTTGAAGCTATGCCATGTAAGGCTTCTCTGGAGAAGTCTTGTACAAGTAGCTCTCTGTACAGCTCAGCGCCTCTTGCCTTCATGATAAGTAGGTATTTAATTCCCTGCACTGTTTTTGTTTATTTTCCTTCTTTTTCTCTCTCCCCAGTATTGCTAGGAGGCTGTTGTTGCATGCTGAGTTTTCTCCTTCTCTCTAGTTCTGAAGTGGATCTTTACGCAAGGTGGTGAAATTCCCATGAGCACCACATTAGTCTTCAAAATCAGGTTTCAGTTCTGCATCCCCCTCGTCCTGGCCCCTCAACGGGGAGGAATATTACCAAAAGCAGTTGCTGCTTATAATCTCATGACATTTTTTGTTTAATGACTGTATGACAGGACTTTGATTTTAAATCCTTAATTTTGTCATTAAAGAGGTGTTTCCTCTTCTATGAACTGAAATTGCTCGCCTGTGCTTTAAAATTAGTCTTTGTATGTTTTGCCCATCTCCATCTGTCTCTTGTTTCAATCAATGTGTGAATGCTTTTCTATAGCATACAGGTGTGTTCTGTTTTAAACAGATCACAGAATGTAGATAATGGCCTATTCTAATTTCAGTACAAGATGTGCAGTTGTAATTGCTGATAGACCTGTAATGTGTTACAAAGAGAACCAGCTAAGTTCTGCTTTGATTTTGGGATGAGTTGTTTCATTTAGAGATCTGTTGTCTGAATAATCAAGAAGTTTTACCTGTTTCTTCTTGGAAGAGCTTTTTTCAGTTCTAAGCATGGCTTGTCCTTTTAATATCAACAAATTAAAATCACTGAATACCACAAAACAATATTATATACAAGTTGAATAAAAACAGGAGGGAAATGCAGTCTGTATTGCTAGTTTCTCAGTAGTCTATTATCAATAATTGAGAAAAACAGTTGCAGAAAAGTCAATATGAATATTCATAGAAGCATATATTTGTATCAATGTTTACATCAAAGGTGCTGCAAATCAGCTGGTTGGGGGAGCTTCTGTATCTTGTGACTTAGACCTTGTCTGTATAAGAAAAGTCACACTAGCTTATGTAATTTAAATTCAACGTAGTTAATTATGTCCAGCTCCTAATATAGATACATTTGTCTGCCTATTTCACATTTAAATTGGTTGAATTTGCATAGAAAAATTAAAAACTAAGCTAATCTCATGTAAGGATAGAGCAAAATTGTAAGTTTGTACTTTTAATTTGATCTTAATTGATCTGCAGCAGTTTGTATAATATAACCAAGATATTTGATGATCAACTACAAGGTAAATAAATACTTCTGTTTAAAAAAATAACTGTGAAGTTAAAGAAGAGTAAACTATATTATTGTTGCATATAAACAACACCCCCAATGTAAATATTAAGCAAGGAAGAAATCAGCCTCAGAAGGACTGTGTCTGTGACACATCTGTGAGACTGATTTTACTCTTGTTTATGCCATGTTATATGTAAAATTTTTAGCTCTTTGTTTCTTATGGAAGATAGTAAGTGAAATTATTAATTCTGTACATATGCTTACATTAAATTTTCTTTAACTAGTTTAGTCTATAGTCCCTTCCTAGAGCCTTTTCAACTGTTGTCTGGAAACTGGGCTTGAAGAGAACAAACCAGGCTTTGATCTGTAAATCCTCGTCAGCAAAGTCAAGCAGAAAGCTGGCAAACATGACCTGTGCTGATTGCACAGGTTTTGTGTGGCAGTGACAGTGTGGGAGAGCTGCTGTTTGTATTTGTCCTGATCAAATAATGATTTGCAGGGGTTTGCCGGAGAATTTCTTATGTATGCCTAGGAGTTAAATGCTAACAGTGAAAGTCAGCCTCTTTATCTAATGTTTTAACCTCTTTAAAACAGTTTTCTTTCAGCATGCATATGCAGGCGTACACCTAGGCACGTGTACCAGAGTTGGATGGGGGAAAATACCATTGTAGCAAATATGTAGCAAAAAAAGCATTGATAAAATCAAATTGTTTGGTTGTTGAAAAGGGCTTTTGGCAGGTCTTAAAGCAATCATCATTCTTGCATACTGTCTAGATTATACGTTTTATAATACCAGTGTGCTATCCCCAGTGAGTGACCTGATACTCGCATAGTGCAGAAATAGGTTTTTTAACTTCTGATTTTCAAAGTAAAAGAAGATTCAGAGAAGTAATATTAAGTGTGGTTTCGTAGCAAATATTTTATCAAGAAAAGCATATTTATAGTATCCTGATGCCAGCTACTTTAAAAATCAACTGTGTATCTCAGGACTTTAAACATGCAAAGAGTTACATAGTGCCTTTATTCTGTGACCTTGGGTACATGACTCACCTTTCCTCTGCTTTGATTTCACTAGCTATAAAATAAGCTGCTAACACATTGGAGGAGGTAGTTAACTGTTACGAAGATTAATTGCTATTTGTAGAGTATACTGAGTTTTCACATGAAAAGTGCTATAGAAGTGGCTTTTGCGTTGGCTTCTGTATATAAATCAGTAAAATAGGATTTAAAGATATCACCGTCATGTTTGCAAAATGAGTAAAGAATTAGAATTGCAAAATTGCCAAATAAACAATAGTAAAAGAAGGGCTTTTATTCTGAGTGTTATTCTTTGTGTTCCCTCCCTCCAGTCTTGGCAGCTAATTACACAAATGTTCTCAGTTTCAATATTTTTGTAAGGTTTTTACTGCTTTAAGATAATGCACCCACAAGTTTAGTTACTGTTGTAGCTGTTCATCTGGAAAAAATGTTGAAATATGAATTTTTTCCAACCTAAAGTGTGTGCCTGGAAGGGGGGAGAACCGGGGCTTTTGTTCCTGCTGTGCATAAAATGAATATCTGAAAAATATAGAAACAGTGTAAGGATCAAAAGCAGAATTCCTCCCTCCCAGCTGAGTTTCTTAACTATTAAGATAAAGAGATGCTTTCTCTTCCTTTGTCTCTCCAGACTTATAAATCTTGAATTTTCTTCTGCTCCACAGCACAGGTTCCTCAGGATGTGAACCTGGGTGTGGACCATCCTAGCAGAAGCTGGGATGCACCTTGCTGGGTAGGGAATGTAGATTTAAATCCCACTCTGTTGGAGCAGTTGTGCAGCCATGAGCCTAGCATCTAAAAGGCGGATTACTCCACTCCTCACTCTTATCTGAATCCAGCAATGCCTTAAAGTGGCCACAACTGTCTGGTTTTTGATCTTGACTTTGGTATCGGTGTCAAATGTCTCATATTGAGACCCTTGTGTTATTCCTTGAATTTTGACTTTAAAAGGCGATGGCTACCAAGCTGCTTAGGATAGCAAGTTCATAGGAATGCCTAAGAAAATTTTGGTGAGTTTAGGCTCATTTAGATGAGGTGGCCAGAAAGGATTGGGTTTTTGATGGTATGTTTTTATTCAAGTTTCATCATTCTGCTTAAATCTGTCACTAACAGAGATCAGCTTTGCTCTTTGGCCTATTGATGATTGGCCGTGACCGAACTTAGAAGTTTCACACATTTCTTCATAATCCACAGTTCTATAACAAAAGCATGTAAACCAGCGAGTTGCTTATAGACTAAATAGATCAAAGCATGTTTTCTTGAAAATCAGTGGCAAAAATCCTTGTGGCTGTAATAGGGACAGTTGTTTTGGGTCACAACAACCCCAAGCAGCACTACAGGCTCAGGGCGGAGTGGCTCGAAAGCTGCCTGGCAGAAAGAGACCTGGGGGTGTTGGTGGCCAGCCGGCTGGATATGAGCCAGCAGTGTGCCCAGGTGGCCAAGAAGGCCAACAGCATCCTGGCCTTTATCAGGAATAGTGCAGTGAGCCGGACTAGGGAAGTGATCATCCCCCTGTACTCGGCACTGNGTGTGCTTATTTGAGTGTATGTTATCTGTGCTGAGAGGTGGCCCTAAAGCTATGTAATATTGTTGTGCTCCCTAAGTTAAGTAGTCTTCAAGGTGGCTGTGTAACCGCTTTTGGCATAAAGAGTCATGTGAATATGCACTAGCATCATATAATGCTTTCTTTTTCTTGTGAAATACTGCAGTTAGAAGCATTTCTGTGTAGTAAGTACAGCTAAATAAGGACGTCTTGGGTAATTCTGAATCAGTATTTTTTTACTCTTTTCCTCATTGACAATCCTCTTGTCTTTGTGGGTCCATAAAATGGCTCTGAATTCTTGCAGTACTTCTTACGGCTATGGGAGAAGTGTAGAATCCTGAAAGACAATTACGTCCTACAGCTTTTGTGAAAGTAGGCACCTAGGAGTGGGAAAAAACCTCTGAAGTGAGAGAGGACAATCCACAAAGCAGTGAGCCCTTATAAAAGCTCTAAAGACATTTAAAAAAAAAAGGTTCAGTGACAGCTTGCAGTCACAGTCAGAAGATACAAAAACATACAGGGAACCCTGTTTCTCAGTAAATATTTCAGAGAATTGTTTGTTATCTGAGCATATTTTAAGAACTATTTTGTGAAATGCAGAGCTTTATTCTAGCCACAAAGAGACTGTATTTCAAGTTTAGGACTAGAGATAGAGAAAGCAAGCCAATGGAAAGTGCTGGGGGACAGGATAGCAATGAAATGACTGCAATGACACACCATGTAACAGCTAAAATACACTAACTGCCTATTTGTAGATGTTTTCTATGTAACAGTAAAGCTAGCCCTATGTAATATTTAATAGTTTATAACAAGGCTTTGCTTCTACAGCCATGACTTCGCTGAGACATTAACGTAGTTACCTGAAGCTATGGGAACCTTACATTTCTCTCTGTAAGTAATGAAAGTGAAAACTCAAGGAAAGACAAAAAGGTAATGAATCCTGTCTCAAAGACCACACAAGAATTTTGCTGAGGAAAATACTAGGATGCTGCCTTTGGTGGTGCTGCTGTTGATCCTGTCTGAATGTGTGATTGCTTATTCATTTGCTTTTCTAAGCTGGCATCTAAGACAATATGTTCAAAGGCTTCAAAGATACAAGCCAACTCTGAGTGTTTTTGCAGGACTTCATCTGAAAATCAAAGAACTATCATTTCTACACTAACACAAGTTTTTTCTTCTGTGAGGGGAAAAAACTAACATGGACTGAGTTCAGATTAGCTGTACACAAGTATGAACTGGATCCAATAAATTCATTGAAAAGTGTGTTCCATCCAGTAAAATAAATAACAAATGACCTGTCTTTTGAATGAAGGAGTTCACCAGGCATCATGGAGCATAGAAGAATTTGCTTTGCATAACATGAAGTCTGTTGGAAAACAGAATACATCTAGATGTTGTCGGTAGACACAATTCTGTTCATACAATGCCAGCAGTGGGTAGAATGATATGATAGATCTGAGTGTGGCCAAGAGGAAGGGATGTAGCTACTTCATGGTTGGTCACTGGCTGCTCTTATCTCATGGGCCACTGGAGTGGCTGTGTGTTAGATGGGGCAATTTTAAACCGTACTGAATTCTAAGAAAGGGTGAAATTTAAAATCATTTTTGCATCCCTCCTTATCCATTCTTGTATTGAGCTCTCAGAATGCAGAATTCATCCTGTGGACTGAAATGCATTGATTTCTGTCCTAAATATTTGCCTTTCTTTTCTCCAAAGTTTTAATACCAGTTTGCCTTTATTTAAGACATTCTGAAAAGGAAGATAATATTTTACGTCTGGATTCTTTCTGATGGTTTTTATTCTCTATTACCGATAGAAGTAAAGGAAAAATACATAATGCATGGAATGACCCATAAATTACTTTCATAATTTTGGTAGAACCTACTTTTTGTGTGTCTGTGTTATTCCTCTCCTGGGCCTCTTTAACACTTTATCTATTTAGTCATTTCTTATAGTGATCAAGCATGAAAAGACATAGTAACCTTTTCTTCTGCAGACATTGTTTGAAAGGAGCTTGTCCACCTCCAGACACAAGACTGCATTTTGCTTTCCCAGTGAAATAAAATTCTACTTGCATGATATGAGACATGATGAAACATAAATATGTAGGCCCAAAGATTTCTTCTATTGATTACTTTCATGACAGTTTCTGAAAGGCTGAAGAGGCCAGAATATTTCTGGGTTTTGAAACGCATTAGGAATGGTTTAGAATAGGAATATAATTAGACTTGGTAAGTAGAGCCTCCAGTCTCAGCAACGTTCTCTTTATACACTGCAGGCAGCGAATGCTGCTGCTTGCCTGGGAACACTGAGACAGAATTTGATTAACTCCTCAGGCACCAGACACCATGTGTGGTACCTCATGTACAGGGGTGTGGTTCCCTGGAATATCAGAGTAGCCACATGTCTGTGAGTAGAAGCACTCCTCTTCTGACAGCGTGCCAAGCACAGCACTGCAAAGTCTGTTTTTTGTTTTTCTTTTTACAAACGTTTATTTACTGTTTGATTTTAGGCAGGTTTCTCTTTGGGCATGTAAAACGGCTTTTCCAGTTGGGCTTTGTACAGTTGACTGCATTGATTTACGTAGTATTAAATTGCAATATTTATGATTCAATTTTGCAAAGTGCTGCAATGATATCATGATTTGGGTTTGGTCAAAATACTCCAGACACACACATATTGTATGTACCATAGAGACCAATGACATACAGAATACTTGTATCTAACCAGTGTAAGAAAAACAAGAGCTTTTCTGATTTACCAGAATCAACAGGTTCTGTCAACCTGGAAACAAAGGGTGGCTACATCATGTTATTGTAAATGTTTTCAGGAGACCTGAAATCTATTGCATGCAGATAGACAAAGATCACACTACTTTGTTATATCCTCAAGTCATTTAACATTTCAAATTCAGGCACCAGGATGTTAAATTGCTGGTTCAGTATCCTGCAATGAATGATAAACTCAAGAAGGAAATAAGATTGCCAGTTCTATTCTTGAACCAATGGATGAAATTGTAAAAGAAGTCTAAGAGAATTATGTATTCAAATCTGACTTTTCTTTGAAAATGCAGCCAGTGGCTGTCCTGCAACTGTAAATCTGTTTTTTCATTATTTTTTTTTTCCTAGAGGCCTCTAAGCTCATGTCCTTTCATGGCATCTACAATGGCAAATAAATATGAAAAGTTCTACTGTGAAATATTTATTTAGTTTTATCTCATTTAGGCATATTTATCAGTTTTAGTTTTATGGGAAACCTTATATATGGTAAGAAACCTTGCCTTTTGAAATAGGAACTATCTAAGGAGTCATGCTGTCATGCTTAACTTCTGAATAAAGCATGACTGCAGCATAAACTGATTATAGGAAATGAGGGTTTGGCTTGCTTTCTAAAAATGCTGTCCGAAGCCAAAGATGTTAACACTTAGATTTGCTTAAAAGGCTTCTTCCACTTCTTCCTTCAGTAATCTTGCCTGCTTTTTTACTGGGTAGTTTTTAATGCTTCTCAAGGAATTCAGTTAGGACAAATCTGGTTGTGTCAAAAGTTTGCAGCAGTGCTTTCATACATCAACAGTAATATGAAATTATTTGTGACCTTTTTGGTTAGTGAGGACCTTCAGTTTGTTTAAGGGCAGGGCTGCCTAACTATTCCAGGAGCACCACTTCATTGTACATTTGCAGAAAAAGTGTGCAGTCATGTGCAATAACAGGCCCTACTACTGCAGTCAGAGAAATCCAAGCAATCCGCACACAGCAATGTGCCTTGCTCCTGGGAGAGGACTGCAAACCAGGTGGACTGTCCTGGCAGGCTGCACACCGAGTAGTAGTATGTGGGTCACGTTGGAAAAAAATTCACAGTGTTCTGCAATGTGACTCAGTGTATGAAAATGTGTCTGTGTTTTTCCTTAAGGTGGCAATTTATTTTATTTAACATTGACTGAAAAAGCTCTTATATTCCTGACCACATGTATTTGTAATAACTGTTCTTAGCATGAGCCTAATTTCATTTTTTTCACGCATTGCTGTTGGCATTCTTCTGTGTGCTGAATTTAATTTTCAGTTTTAATACTTGTTATTAGATGTTTTTGTTTCTTTTAGTATACTGCTGGTTGTAACTCTTAAACAGCTTCAAATACTCCTAGTTGTGATGATGCAGAAAGCTGCATAAGGACACAGAAGATCCAGTTCGGGTCTCTGAATACGTAATTAAGATGTGGGTTTAGTGCTGAAATACACCTGTGTTTTTCGGTCCAGCTGGCGTCATACTAGATTTACACCACTATTTCTGAATATGGGTTGAGGCCTGAAGGCTTTCTGAATTTTACTGTTTAAATGAAAAAAAGTCCCAATGATGTAATAACTATTTTTTGCAGGAGTTATTTTTATTTGATCTGTTTCTGAGCTCCTATAATTTTAAAGAATTTTGAGCAATCATTCCGGATTGAAGTCAGAATTTTTTTCCAAAATTAGCTGTGGCATGTTATTTCTATTAGAAAGTTATCTTTATCTATTCTTTTTGCCAGAAGGAATGCTTTTCAAGAGAAAGTTATTAAGCAAGAGAAATAAAAATCAGAAGTAATTCCATAGCTGTACTTGCACACATGCAGTTCTGGTTTTTTCTTCTCTTTTCTTTCTCTTCCTGTCTCCCTCCTATTAGACTGCGTACCATTTGTATTAAAGACTTGTGCATAATTTTCAGAGGTTTCCAGACTAGACATGTGTCAAAGTGAAAAGAAATAGTGTTCCCTGGCAATTGCCAAACTTGCACTGTCAGAAGAAAATTGGTTTCATAAGGTTTTCATATGGATTGGGCAAACCCAAAGGCAAAGCAGAACTAATGCCTGCTCCAAACAGAATCCTCTGAGTAGCCTTCATGTAAAGCAAAAAGCATTTGTGACTGACAGACAGTCAAGGAAGAATCAGTAATGAAGCTCACTTCAATGAATATTTAATAGTGCGCACACACATACGGCTTCTGCCATATCGGAGTGTTGAGCTCCTACCTCTACCTTTTTTCTAAGAACTGCAATCATAACCGTCACTTATGAAAATGAGAACCAACAGCACCGAGTTGCAGATCTTCCTCCCCTGCTGTGGCAGGTCCGTTGCAAGGGAACGTGAAGTTTTCTCAGGAGCACCTTCAATAGCCTAGGAAGCTTTGCAATTACCTGTTGTACTTAATATTATCATTACGATGGGACAGACTGATAATTTCATGGTGATTTTTTGATGCTGTAATATAGCTACTACATATCAGATATTTTTTTCAGCTTCTCTTTCCCTCTTATCCTTCTTCATATAAGCTGTCAGGGGAAGGACTTCTGGAAAAATTAACTGTGTGCATTACAAATCATGTTATTGCTCTTCCTCCTTCCGTGCCTCAAGCCCTTTGTTATTATAGTCTGAATGTGTAGGAGTAAAGCAATGATCTCTGTGGCTTTTATCTGTGTAATTTCTCTCTTAAACCCATTTACTGTCTTTAGAACATCTTTTGCAGAACCAAAATAGCAGACAGATAACTGCTGCTATTTATATTATATTGTTAATAAGGGATTCATTCCTATCAGTTGTCTTACTAGTCTTCATTGGTATTCATGGGTAATTCTGAAGAACATCACACTACTGCTATTGATATGTATCCACACACAAAGCTGAAGTGTATTAAAGCTTTTGAGTTTTTGGATTTAGTTAGAACCAAAAAAAATTCACAGAAGGCAAAGGCAGTGACTGGGAGAATGAAGAACCGCCCACTGCAGGAGAAGACCATGTTCGAGACCATCTAAGGAACCTGAAGGTGCACAGGTCCATGGGACCTGTTGAGATTCATCCACAGGTCCTGAGTGAAGTGTGGATGAAGTTGCTAAGCCACTCTCCATAATGTTTGAGAACTTGTGGCAGTCCGATTCCAGTTCCCACGGACTGGAAAAGGAGAAAAATAATCCCCATTTTTAAAAAGGGAAAAAGGAAGACTCAGGGAACTATAGGCCAGCCAGTCTCACCTCTGTGCACAGCAAGATCATGGAGCAGAACCTCCTGGAAACGATTTTAAGGCACATGGCAAAATAGGAGGTTACTGGTGATGGACAATGTGGCTTCACTAAGAGCAAATTGTGACTGCCAAATCTGGTGGCCTTGTTCAACGGCATTGCAGTGTTGGACCTGAAGGTCAGATTTTCTTTCTTTCGCAAGTTCAGAGTGTTGCTAAAGTCTTTAAAATGACACAACGTTGATGGAAATGTTTAAAGCTTCTTATTTGGCTATTAAAGCTACATCTTGTAAAAGAAGGACTTTCCTCCTAGCAGCCTAGATGTTGCTTCTGCTAAGACCAATGTGTCCCTGAAGAGTTATCTTCTCACGGCTCTCTTTATTTGCCAAAGGATGGCATGGTCAATGGCTGCTTGGATGTCTGATTGCTTACAGGAGAATTCCCCAGGTTTAGAAAGAGTATCACCCTGTAGATTTTAAAGTAAAATGTTGTTTCTTTAAAAGGCTGTAAAAGAATGTCAGCAATCCAGCTGATCTTCCTCAGGCTTTGCACAAAAAACATATTCATAATTAAAATGGGGCTACCTCACTGGAAGAAGAAATGAGTGTGCTGGATGATAAAATAGGAAAATATTTGGATCAAGAGTCCCCAAGCATTTTTTATTTACCTATGACAGAGTGCCTGCGGGTATCAGAAGCCAATTTGGTAAATAACAGAGAAAATGATGAAATGATTTTGTAGAAGCAAGAAAAGGTCTTGAAAGTCTGTGCACACTGAGCAGGATGTGAAGTTCGGGGGCATCTCAGCAGGAGACATAGGTGAACAAATGGCACTGGCACTTCATCTAGTTGGGAAATGGGAAGGCTGAGGGAGCAGTGGTAGTAAGGGGATTGGTAAAGTGAGGCTTGCTACTGAGTACTTCTTGGGTTTTCACCTGTGCCTGAAGGAGAAGCAAGGATTAAAGTATGAAAGACTACCTTAACACACAAACACTCAAAAGCTTCAAATTCTCCAGCCACACTGGGCTAAGTAAATAATAAGAAGAAGATACCAAGCTTTCATGTCCTACTTCCTTGAGACAGGTCTGTAGTTCCAGTCTTGAACACTGAACATACCTCTAGATATGTGAAACCATTAACTGATTCACTCTCTGGTTATAACTGAGGCATTAATCTGTACTTCTCTGTCTGTTTTCATGGTGTTAAATCCAGGGAGCTACTCCCATGTCCCAGATTTTTTTAAATCCATTTTTGTGCAGCTGTTTATGAAAGTAGTAGCTTAACATTTCTTTACTCTTTGAAGTAAAAGCACAATTCCTTTTTAAGCCTTCCAAATAAAATGTATGTTTATCTGTCAGTGTAATGGTGTGGTTGGTATAGGAAAGTAAAGTAACGCAAACGTAATGTCTCAAATAAATCTGTAGTTCTACTTTTTCTAGCTGACTGTATCAACCCATGTGAATGCATGAGCAGGCTTTTTTCCCTATTATGTGTTTCCATGTTTCCAATTACAGTATTTCTTCCCAGCCCTCCCTTGCCTTCATACAGAGGCCCCAGAGGCAGAGCACAGTGAACTATAGGGAACGGTACAGAATCTCATCTTCTGGTGAGATAGCTATCACATTCTTAGGGGGCAGTTGTGAAGTCACCTCTATTCTCATAAGACAGGTCTTGTATCAGCATAGAGTTACAATCATTTCTATGGAAATAGAAGATCTGAAGCTTAAGAGAAGGTGCTACCAAATTTCACATCAGACAAGAGGATGGTTCAGAGATAACACTTTAGACTTAACCTGATGGTGATCTTTCCCTTTGGATCCTTCTCTGTGTGTAGATGTAAAGGACAAACAAACCAGACAGTTCTCTCACATGCTTCACCTTTTTGAGGGAGATGTTGCCTTGTGCATTGGTGCACTTGCAGCCACAATATTTTCTACATAGTAAGAGTGACCTAAACAGGAGATATTTTTTCTTTGAGTGTCATATTTTCAGAATCTCACTTTGGAATTTTGCAGCTGCAGGCAGAGCTGGAGCACTGTCTAATGTTTCCTTTAGGATCAAAGAACTGTGAAGCTTCAAGAAATGCTGGGAGCTGTAGAATCAGAGATGTGATGATGAGTTTGCTGCCAATTGTATCCTCCTTCTAGCGTCACTATAGCCAATGGATTAGATCTGATTTCATCTCACAGGAGACTACAGCTCCCAGCACCACTGAAGGTTTTCTGGGTCTGAGTTTCGGGGGGAATTCTGTCCATTGTGGGGGGGCGG
>VXBO01000663.1:54102-178237 GCA_013400135.1 Rhinoptilus africanus
CGGGGGGGATAGCAAAAATTTTAACTAGCTGATTTATCTCGTCTTAAGTCATGCCCAGTCAATTCCTCAAAGGTTTGTCTGTGTATGTGTGAGAGAGAGAGGGGAAGAAGAAAGTTTATGAAAAATAGAAAATCATGTTAAATTGTAGAAATACTTGTATTCTCTGGGTTTACATGTATGTCTGTGCACCTTTCCAGCAGCCGAGTGATCTTTCTCACAGTCCTGTAGGGCTTTAGAAAGTTGGGTTTGAGGTATTTTTTAATTTTTGTAAGAATTCTGAAGAAAGATAGTCATTTTGCACTCCCTGAAATTCAGGGAAGAAAATTAACTGTTACTGAGCCAGGCTTGCAGAACAATGTGAGTGACTGAATAAATCTAATACCTTAGGATAGTGAGGCCAGTTTGAGCTCTAGGAAACTCTTATGAAGCAACAGGATGGACTCCAACTCTTACAGCTTAGCAAAGTAGAATTTGAAGTTGGATTGTTCATGCTTTCTGAATGAGTGTCCAAATGATGTGTATAAAAATTTGTGATGAGCTGCCTTTGTATGTTCTGGGACTTGAATTTCATGAAGGTGTTTAGATATAAGATCTCCATCCACTTGTAGCTTTAGGCATGTCAGGGTTGCTTAAATGAGCAATAACCATTTAAGCATGGAGTAAAAACAGGGTTGATGAACTGGAAATAAGAATCATTTATGCAGAAAAACCTCTTTCTGCACTTTTCACATAAATAATCAAAAACTGCAAAAGCATTGAAGGAAACCAGGATCATGTTGTCTCAGGTGACCAAAAAAGTGAAATGCCTAAACAGTGGGTGCTTTATTGCCACACAATATTCAGTGACCACTTTTGGTGGGACTGGTCTTAAAGCTTTTTAACACTTTTCCCTCCGCTACAGTCTCTGACATTCCTCAGTGGGACAAATATAGCATTGTTGAAAAAAGATTCTCTGGATCAAAAATGGACAAATAATGGATGAACAGAGTGCACCTATAAGTCATTCAAGTAGGCTAGAGATGCTAAGAGATGGATTGCTTATCTGTTCATTCAAGAAGTGTGTGTTGCTCTGTCTTGTTTCCAAGGGGTCCTCTACCTTCTGCTGATTATTGCCTGGTGGTATATGCGTTAAGGTAGAAGGAGAATAAAATTCTGGTGCAGTGAGGAAAACCCTAAGTAAATCTCAACTCGCTATTACCTTGTTGTACTTCAAGAACTCATCTGAGAATACAAAATAGGCACAGAATGTCCTCATGTTATTCAGAGATGTAAATGCCAGCAGACAGTAAGAGGAAAAGGTGAATTTGGTCAGTAGCCGCTGGAATTCTGGAGGCAGCAACAAATAAAGGAATTCCTAACAAGAAATGAGGAAAATATCCTCTTCCATTGAGTGTGTAAGGGTTTGGCTGTGCAGTTTGAATTGGTTCACATAAAAATATTTTGCTTTTTAAATACATCCACATTGACCTTTTCAATTCTCTTCTCTGTTGTGCTGAATCAGACACTCTGCAATGCACACATTGCATTGCATACATGCATGAACTTCAAATTGCAGTCTGCTAAGCTGTATGATTTGGAGTCTAGGGTGTAGCTTTAAAATAGCTTCCTAGGGATCAACTTGGTCTCACTACAAAGGTATTGGTCGTTCTTATTCAGTAACACAATGCAAATTAATAGCAGTGGCACCGTTGTCTCTTGTTCACAAGCGCTTGAGTCTTAGGTATTGAATTTAATGCAGGTCCCAAACACGATCCAGAACAGAGATTACTGTGACTCGCTACTTTTCCATGAACTAAATTTTCACAGCAGCCAGTCACTGAGGGATGAGCAGCTCACTTCTAAAATTAGACAGCCAAATTTTTAGGACATCTGTAGTTTAGAAGAAAGCAGCTGTGTGGAAATTAATTTAATATTGCCTCTGGTAAAGCATCACTTTTTCAGTTATCTAAACTTCTTACCACTTCTGGCCACATTATGATAACTGATATCAATGTACTATAGCTACAGTTGCTGCAAAGCAATAGGAATGCTTCTTTCTCCACCCCCACCCCCTATTAAAGAGGAGAACTGAGCACAGTGGACTATACCCAAACAATGGGATCATGAAGAGTAAGAGGCACTTAAATGAATATCTTTTGCCTCAAACACATGGAGAAACATAGAACACATCGCTTATTAAATTTCTGTTGTGGCAAATGAATCCACCCTCAAGCAACCATCAATGAATACAAAGGGAATTGGACTGCACACACTCATTAACCTGCTATGGAGATCAGTAAATGCAGCTCTGAATCTTAGGATATGAAAAATGCCATCGCTCTGTGACATGAATACCAGGTCAGGGTGAACTCAGTCTGTCTGTTTGTTCAAAAGATGTTGTCAGGTTAAATTTATATTGGTGGGCCTGCTGTAGGCCAGTTGTTATTTTCTCTCAGAGCTCTCATAAAGTCAGTGTGAACTCTGCAATGTGCAATCTGCCTAGCTTGATGTCAGTGTAGTCATAAACCCAGGCCTGGCTGGCATCATGGAAAAACTGCTTTGTGGTCTTGGGATGTACTCAAGAGGTGCCTCTTGGGAGGAATCATGGCCTTGAGAGTCTGAAAGTTGTTAAAAACAGAGCGTATTTATCTGTTGCTCCGTATGTCCAGACAGAGGGTGGGAATGTATAACAATCTCCAAATCGCTGCCTTGTTATCCAAGTTTTTTTAGCAGAAAACAACAGAACTTTTATAATTTTCTTGTGAAAATTCACCTGAATCTAAAAATTTTCTAGTGTGCTCTAAGACCAGTAGATCTACAGGGAAAAAATAGAGAGGGGAATAGGAAGGACAGGGGGAAAGCACAGGAAGGTGGTGTCATCCTCCTAGAAGAAAATGTCCCTGAAAGTTATGTTTAATTTAATTTGAGATTCTGAGAGGCTTTATACAACTTCTGCAGCTCAAGTGCACAGTCTTTCAAGGTTGATTTAACTGTATGGTTATAATCTAGCTGCTTTAAAAACTTGTATTCAGACACCCAAGAAATGTCTACGTTCTAATTTAATAATTTTTAAAAACCCACGTACATTCAGTGGCTCTTGGGCAGATAAGAGAAGTTTCTTCTGAGTGTTTCATCTCTTGTTTTATTATGCTTAAGTACCTTTTAGCTTTGATGATTGGCTTGACCTAAATTGACATCTGAAAAAGAAGCCTGATATCACTGCATAAATCTGTGATAATCACCACATCGTTGCACAGCATCACCTTTTGAAGCAGAAATTGTAAAGCTACTCTCTCTATGCAAAATTCCGCAGAAAGCTATTTACCCTTGTCTTTTATAGAGAGATTAAAAAATGCCACTTGTGAGAAAGAAAACCAATAAGCTAAAGCAAAGCCAAGTGATTTGAGATGGAACTTCTATGTACATTTTGTCAGAGGTCTGCTGTCCTGAAGTTTGGATGAAGGAATGTCAGTTTGTGATGAAAAAATCTTCTTGCATGGTTAATACTGGATTCTTAAGTCAGAATCTTCTCGTCTGTTCTGCTGTTTTTCTGAGCCAAATAGCTCTGTCTGGAAATAGGCAGTGTGATACTGCTCTAAATTCATGGGGAAATGATGTTAACCTCCATATGTGTAAGCTGAGCAAGGGGTAGTGAGAAGCTGTTTATGAATAAAAACACACACACACACACACACACAGAGTTCTTAATTTATTACTGTCTAGAAGGGGCCTGAAATGTAAGATGACAAAAGCTTTCTGTCTTCACATGCTGTGCAGCAGGTATTTATAGCCCCTGAAAAGTATTATCAACTTATGCTTCCAATATGAAAATTATGTTGAAGTCTTTACCCACCATTGTCCTTTTCCCTCCCCACAACTGTTTCTTTGAGGATGTTCCCCCATTTGCTTAAAAGAATACTGTATGACATTAGTCAGTCACAGACAATACCCACCACCAGGATCTTTATTAGGAGCTTTATGATGCAGTAATTGTTTGAAATCGCAAGGCTTCAGAATATTCCTCCAGTGACCTACTAATGCATATCCTGCAGAAAATGTGAAGGCTCTTACTTTGGAAGTGTACAAGCATCTTCTCTTTTTGGAAGTATTTGTAGGTGTCTAAATTATATGCTTTAATTTTGCAATATATCTCATGCTTTCCCCTCTCATTTGTGCAGATAGGTATAGAAAATACATACCTAAATGCACAGGTAGGCATATTCAGGGCATAAAGAACTAGGGCTGAACACTATGCATACAACATAGGTGAAACTCACTGAAAAAATGGTGTACCATTGATATGGTGTGGTTTTGTATGCATATACAGACATGCATCCATACGATTACTAATAGTTACATGCAATTTTCTTATTACTAATTGTAGTCCCCCTGTTAATTTTTAATACATTTCCAACTGAATGGTATTGTGGATGAAATTCTATCATGAAGTAGTCCAGATGAGCAAGACTGTTTTTAACTTTGAAGGAGAATGTCATCTGATGACAGCAAATGCAACGTACTGATCTAAAGAAGAAGTCATGCATGGTGTTGCTTACTTACCCACTGCCTTCAGGGAGGCGTACTTGTTAAGCTCTTTGCCTGGGGGCTGTTGCTCATATGGGTTTGTGATCTGTCCCAGGCTGGGATATGAATGTTGATGTGCCATCTGAGGAAGGAGGGGAGATGTTGGCATGACATTGTTCATCTGTGGTGGATCTGTATTAAAGAAAATCAACAAGGATTAAGAAATAAGAAATCAGTCTTAAGGTTTTAACGTCATTACCCGGTACAGATTAGACAGGATATGTCATGAGATTTAATGCAACAAAACATTATTTATTACAAAGTGGGAGTTTGAGTACAGCAAACTTGTACTTCAGACAATTAATGGCATGATTAAAGGCTGACGAATGATTGTAGCAATACATGGTAACTTTTGTATAAAACAGATTTTTGAACTAAAAATAGGTTTTCAAAACTGTAGAACACCAGCACAAAGACTGAATTTGTTGCAGCATTAGGATACAACCCAAATCTCGAAGTTTATCCCAAGGTAGTTTGAATACAGGGCAGTAGTATCACTCTGTGGAGTTAAATAACCAGACTATTTTAAATTGGCTCAGGCAGGCTGGCGCATATATGCTGTTACACTGCTTTTAGTACCAGAACCAGCGTGGTTATTTGCACAGCATTATATTGTGTTCGCTAGACATGCCCCACTGTGCAGAATGTGCGGTTTTGGCTCGTGACTATCATTAGGTAATTTCTTCGAAGCTTACATTTTGTCCTTATGTTTTCCCATTTTCCCTGACAGTAGGTATCCCAGTATCATACCAAGATAACTTTTTCTGTAGCAGACATACCTAAAAGCAAGAGCTAATTACTGCTGATGTACAGTTCTGTAACAGCACTCACCCCATATCCATTGTGTAGTTGATTTGTTGCTTTATAGTAGAGAATACAGCTTGGATACTTTCTTTCTAGGACACACCATAGTTTATTAGTTATTTTTAATATTTGAATCCAGACTCTAAAAAGTTTGGTCAGAATCATATGCTGCACTCAATTTGCAGACCTGAATTTCCACAGATTTCAACATGCTCAGCATGTCCTTTTTGCTGAGTCTTTCACCAGGCTGTGTGTTTTGAGATATTTGGAGCTGATTGTCAATCCTAGAACCTTATCGTGGTTTCTGAAATCACAGACAAGTGCATTTTTCTCCTGCAATGAAACTGGTGCTGAATTGGTGACACTACAGTAACTCCTACAGCATCAAGCACAGGCTTATGACCATGCAGAAAGAAAACTAGGCAGTTAGGGGAAAAAAGGCTTATTATGATGGAGTGAGTGGACCACCCCCCAACTGCCCACAGGATCGGTCAGGAGCCAAATTTTCCTGCAGTTTGCCAGGATTTTAAGGGAATTGAGCCACTTGGCTTTCCACAGCTCATTAATGAAGCCAAGTGTGTGAGCAGGAGCTCTGAAGCCAGTAAACAGATTTACTGCTGGGAGAGAAAAGGAAACCTAAGTCATTTTTTAACTTTGTTCTTCTTCACCGTTTCTGCTGCCTGGTGCAGCCTCTGCTGCTCAGACTGAGGCTGCCCCTGCCTCCGCAGCACATGTAACCACATCACATACACACATCAGCAAGTTGTGAGGGCATCTCGAGGCAACTCAAGAAAAATGGTAGAAGTGCTACCATCTAATAATAACAACAGTGTGATTCTTCTTGCTGTTACTGGTTATTAATAGGGCACAAAGTGGTTGTGGATAGTAGGTAGTTCTGAATGAAAAATGATTTTCCCATAACAGAAGAGTTTTTCAGTAAGTGTTTTTTTTCTTTTACCAAACAAATGAAATCTGAAGTTGGTCGTCTTTTTTGCAAATACTGTGTCAGATCAAGAGAAACATTTTGTTACGACGAAAAATTATATATATATATAAATAAAATAAGTTGGCTCACTTTTAAAGACAGAAATGTTATTTTGGATTGAAAACCATAAACTTCTCTGTTGCAGAATTCCCCCAAAAATATTGGAACACTTTTTGAATCTTTTTTGATAGGTTTACCTTGAAAAGGTAAGTTTGTTAAGTCTACCCTTTTACAGAAATAGTTGTTATTTTCATGAATTGCTATTTTCTAATAAAGAAAAGCTCTCTCTAAGTTTCTGTTCAGCTGTAGTACTGGCATGTCTGATGTAGCTCATCTTGTCTTAGAGCAAGAATTAGCGAAATCCTATTCTGTTCCCACTCTAGAGCACAGATAAGGAAAGCCTCTTACTCCAATGGCTTGAACCATAAAATAGCTGACCACTCTTTCCGAACCATCCCTGTCTTCCAAACATCTCTCACTTATGGTTGCATTTACAAGTAACCTTTTGAGGAGGGATGCTATCACCGCTGTATTTCAGTAAGAGGGCAGTTCTGAGATACCAGCATGGGTGGTATAGGGATGGTGTACAGGGAAGGCGTCAACCTTTTACCACTACATTCACTACTTTTTTTCTGAGTAGATCTAGATCAGCACTTTGTAGACGCTACTACCATGAAGTTCCCTTGTGGCAATTCTCATTATTCAGCCTGTCAAAACCTCATGATTTCACTGTGATGAAAGTATTGTGAGCACCAGTATTTCTATGCTCACTGCCAAAGTGACTTGCAGGTCTCCTGTGGAGACTTGCAAAGACAATGTAAATAAGGTGTAGTTAACCAGGAGTGTTTTTCTACCTCTGTCTCTTAGACCTATCATTTTTATTCATCTCTTTAAACATCGTGAAGAAAGTTAACCCAGAAATGCAGTGGGGAAAATTAACCAAGGTATACTTGGTTTGCATCCAGGTGGGCAGTGGCAGACTATGCTGTTACTAGGTTGCTGGGTTACTAATGTTGCTGGGGTTTGGTTCTTTGAGCGTTTATGAAGATGTAAAGAAATATGTTTTCCATTTCCAGATAATCTTTGACTTCTCTTTTGTTGTTGTTAAAAGCCCAGAACTCTCTTGAATTATGAATTGCAAGAAATTAATGACAGTCATTCTTTCACTGCTGCACTGACTGCACAGTGCCCCTCGCTCATACCCAGATGCTTACACAAGACTAAGTCATCACATAGAAGACACAGTTCAAATTACTCATTCAATTGGCCATTTGCACAAAGTAAATCAAGCAAAAGGCCAAACTGGCAAAGTGCATTGAACTATATTGAAGAAAGATTCCTATTTATAAAGAGACTCCCATTGGAATGCACTCCTAGGGCCTAAAAGAAAAATCTCAGCTTGATATCTACATCTGTCTAGATCTGAATCATACTAAATTTTAGTCTAACTGGCCATAACTGGTGAATGTTGCATTTGTTTGCAAGCTCACTAAATTGTGTGTGATCTGATTCCTTATCTCTCGATTTCTAGAAATAAGTGAGCAAGTGAGACACGTTGTTTTCTGCACACATAATTAATGTAATGATGATGGATAAATTCACTTGTATTTGGATGCTACTTAGGAAACTTCAGTTTATAACTGAAGTAACAATGGCGTAATGCAAATTCTGCAGCAGGGACTAGCTGGGCAGTGTAAGTCTAACCACTGGGGGGAGCCCAGCCTTAGCCGTGAGCAACTAGGAGGTTTTAAATAGGGCTTGCCTTGCCTACTCTGGGGCAATCCATAATTTATAATTAAAAAAGCTATTGGCTTCGGCAGTGTTGTCTTATACTTGTAAATACTGCTTCAGCCTCAGCAATGTTGAATAGGGATTGTCTCAGGAAATAAAGACATTTGTCTACAACTACTTCACAAGATCTCAATGTGAAATTTGAGATTTTCCATTTGAGACTTCGACTTTTTTTCCTAAAATTAGAAAAAAAATAGTAAGTGTTAAAATTTGGGGAGCAAATAATAATCTGTTGGATTATTCAAAATATTTTGGGATACAAGGGGTTGGTTTCAGTTGGAAGAAAGTTTAACCAGAAAAATCCCTATCAGCTTTATCACTGACCTCTAGTGCCAAGTTAAATCCTTTATACTTATAAACTAGATATTCTGTGACTGGTATTTGCACATAGCTGGCTTCACTGAATGGGGACAACTTTAACCTGAGAGCTGTGGCTGTGCTGATACATTACTTTTGGCAACCTGACACTGGTATATTGTCCAGCACGATATTTCATATAAGCAGCTGCACTGTGCCACTGCCAATTTATGTATTTATTTTTAAAAGACAGAGAATATGAACATGACAAAGAATCAAAAAAATGTTTGTGCTGCAGCTTCTAGCATGAATAGTCAGACCTGATCAGCAATGGTGATATAGTAAAAAACCTGCAATATTCCCAACCTATCTTATTTTCTGCTGAAGCAATGAAGTACGATGGCAGGCTGATTCCTAACTTCCCAAGACTTTGAGTCGTCATTCTGGATGTTGTGTTAGTAGTTTGCTCTCTGTCTTCCTACTACCAGCCCAAATGAAAGAGTTCAAAAACACATGCTGGAGGTCACCACACAAAAGCCAGATGTCTGCTGGGCAGAAAATGAGACATACAGGAAAAAAAGAAAAACAAAGAAGGTCTCCAGATGCTGCAGAGTGCTTTTGACTGTTATCCCCTTAAGAGGTCTAGGTATAGAAAAGCTTGTGGGAGGCAAATAGAGCAGAAAATAAGAACTGGAAGGAAGCAGCACCAAAACCAGTTTATGGCTAAAGAAAGTGGGTTTTACATCCCAGCCACCAGCGGTGAGCCTTTGGAAATGGCTAAGGCATCAGCTCCTGGTTACAGTCCCAGTAGTTGATGAAGACTGTGCGATTGAAACTTGTATCCAGATGTCACAGATAACAGCTTACTGCATTTTTCAAATGAAAATCCTTTTTTTGGAGTATTTCTATCCTTCCTGATTTTGAGTTTTGGAGTTGCTTTGGTGTGCATCATGGTGACAACAATAATGTAACTGGTTGCTGTGGTTATGCTGCACAGAAATCAAGGAATGGGCATCTCAGCAATTATTAAATACAAATAAGAACCAAATGTGGGAACACCTGACACTCCATGGTCACATGTATGAACGTGGGAAGACAAGGCAAATGCCCCACAACTTTTTGTTTGTTTGTTTTGTTTCCTGCGTTGTTTCTAGAATATATTGTGCTGTTCACCTAGCTTGATTATTCTTGTCAAGAAACTGACAGGGTCATGGGAAATACTCAGGGTTATATGAAGGGATGCTAGAAGGCCGCTAACAATAATCACCATGTTCACTGTTGAGAGCCGACAACCTGCCATGAACATCCCTTAAGCTCAGCCGCTATCCTCCTCTTCAGCCACAGGAGAGTGAAACCTATTCTGTAGAGTGGCCTGGGGATTCATTCCTTTCTGTAGCAATGAAGTCAATGACTCGGTGCTTGAAGACAGGGAAAATGGAAAAACTCCATAAGCACAGAATGGAATCTATTGGTAAACGAGCAGTTACAGGCATAAGGAGAAGAACAAATGAGACAGGTGATGTAGTAACAAAACAGGAGAGGATGAGGGAAGGGCAGGAAAGCAGAATGAGATTTTGCTATAAAAGCCACCTGCAGACACACATACAAAAGAAATGAGAACAAGACAGACAAAAGAAGACTGGGAAGTCAAGGGGGAAAAAAGGGAAAATTCAAAGCAAAATATAATAATAGCTGAGCATTTTCAGATACTCAAGAGAAGAAAGATATGCCCTGAATTAACTAAAATTGAAAATAACATCTATGAAAACAGGATAGATCTGAGTGATTAGAGAATGCCAGCATAAAATTGCTCTCCTCCCATCTACAACTGCACTGCCACCAACATGCACATTTGCCTCTTTGTTCTTGAGTGTATTATACTTAATTATAAGACTAGCTTGTCCAACATTGCAAATTCATACTCTCATGCCTACAAGTCTCACCAACAGGTGCTATTTGTGAAGAATCCCAGATATGTTGAAAGCTGTGTGATTTTAACAACTTGACTATGCCTGTAAACTAATTTCCTTTCAGGCCATTTGAGGTGAAACTCAGATCCTTAGCCTATATATTTGCTCTTGCCTCTCTGTACGTTGTCCCAATACAATTGAACTGACCCTCCCTGAGATTTTGTGTGTGTGCGTTTTCCTACACCTGTACAACAACTTGAGTTTTTTCTCTCTTTGTAGGCATTGTATTGCCATTGTCATTGTCTTATTATTTAGATTCTTTGCCCCTTCCTCCAGATGTGCGTTGAATGTTGTGTTTTTAAAGGCTTTTCTTATTCACATCCAGAGAATCATTGCATGCAGGAGCATACCGGGGTATGTCTGCAATAGCTGGTGCATCAAAATCAGGCTGCGCACCCATTAGATAATGCACTGTTTGTGCACATACAGATATATGTAATATATGTGGTCCATCTAGTTTAGTAGCCACTCTCTGTCCGGTACTAGATGTGTGACAGGAAGATGCAAGAGCCCCAGTGGTATTTGTATGCAAAATTGGCTCTGAAAGGTGTGTGCAACCCTTTGGTTTGCATTAACTGTTATAAATCTGCATGGTTTTGTTCTACACATAGTCATTAAATGGTGTTTCAGCTCTTGTTAAATTAATGGTGCTCTGCAGCAAAATTTTCCACAGCCTTGTACAAGTCCTAAACTAAAAAGTACTCCCTATTATCTAATCTTAATTTCTCTGCCTTGCAATTTAACTGATTTTTAACTGTATTTCAGCAAGAACAGGTGCTCACAGTCCATCTCTGTACCATTCATTATTTTATATATTTTTTCCACTTTTCAAGTATTTGTCTCTTTTTCTGAAGTAAATGATTTCACTCCTTTCAGTCTTTCTTAATTTGACAGCCTTTCCAAGCTTTGATCATTACTGCTGCCAGTTCTCAACACTTGTAGCCATGCAGTGCAGCTTCTGAGATGAGATTCTACCCACAGTAACACACGGAGTTGTGTTACTTTGTGTATAATGGTATCCTAAGGCATCCCTACAAGTGTCTGTCCTTTATGAGATGCAGACTTTTTTGTTTTCTCATCAGTGATATGTTTCTGTTTAAAGTACTATTTTCCCTAAATTTGATAGCTCTCAGACAATACATATTCTTCATGGCAATTTATGCTAGCCAGTTATCTGTTCTGTCTCTGCACCGTATCACAAAAACATTCTTGTAACACAGACAACCTACCCGTCTAATCACCATCACAAAAAGGATCTGAGATGAGTGGGATGGCGTTTCATCCAGAAAAAAAAAAATGTTTCTGTTTAATGGAAGTGACAGTCTACAGTGTAAATGCCTGTCATCAAACATGCTGTCTTGTGCCTTCCCCTGTCCTATCAAGCAGCTGTAGGAGTTAGTCCCATGCTACATGCTGTACTCTTGACTCCCCGTGGTACTTCTGAACGCAAGTGTCTCTCAGCATGCTGACTTCTAGTGCTGTATGTTTTCTGTTCACTTCCTACATAATTAACCTCTTGGTCTGTTGCTGTCTTCCATGTTAGAGGTTGCATGGTCTTTCACATATGGATATCCTCAGTGGATTTCTGAGGAGAAGATTTTTTCCCTAAAATAGAAAAATGCTGGACCTAGGAATATCTTTCAGTTACACTGTCAGATTCAAAAAGGTATTAAACTCCTTATGACACAATGGTGTTTTGGGTTGTGCTGACAGCATGGAGCACAGGCAAGTGAATTGTATCCCCTGCTGCAAGCATTTATGTATCAGCAGGGTTTGTAGTGCTGACTGACACCAAAATTCCTGTTGGTTCCAGTTGAAAATTGTCAAGAGATAGGATGGCATGATTCTTAGCATGCTGTTGATCTAATTTGAGACACTGATGAACAAGGTTCTTGTGGATGCAGTGTTTATGAGAGGGAGCTTCTCCCTTTATGAGGGAGATTCATGAGCTGATGTTCAGAGACAACGTCACTCATCTGGACACGATAAAGAAGATCAAGGAGCCAGGTCGTAAAATCCACAGTATTCTGCCCTTGCTGCATATCTTAGGAGGAACTGACTTTCTCCTGGCAGGAGAGGTAAACTGCAGAGATGTGTCAGTGAGCTGTGTAGTCAGAATGCTGTGGTTGCTCGAACAATGCCCTGTGCTTGTTTTTAAATGGCAAAATTTCCAAGTTTCCTTCCAGTGCAGTGGAATTCTGTGCTGCTGTCAGATGAAGGCAATGCTATCTACATACACTTGAAAACAGATGTACTCTTCATTCTCAATTCTTTAACTGAAGTGCAGATGAGGACAGCACTAATTTTACAATATAAATCCTCACCCCTTTGACCCTTTAATTTTCTATCTACCGGAAACCAGGACAATCCTTCAGGTACTTACCTATGTGAAAGTCAGAGATTATATTTCTATGAGTAACCATTTTAGGGGGGATTGAAACATAAAAGAAGGAAAATTAGTAGTAGCATGGCCAAAGAGGTGTGGGGCTCCACTGCCATCTGAGTCCAGCCAGGGAAGCGTACACAATGTTCCTGTAAAAGGGCCTCTCACTGAATGTGCTCCTGCCACTTTATGTTTAAATCTATGGGAATTATTTATATATATATAAGAATCTTATGCCTGTGAGCTCTTCTGAACTCTGTGTGACAGGTTGCAAATGGGGAAAGAGACAACTGCATCTTTGTTTATCAGTTAAATTCAAGAGCCTGGTGACTGAAGCTTCCCACTGCCTCCTAGATGAAGTCTCTGATACTGTGAGATGCTGAATTCTCTGTGGTTGCAGTGATTTAGGAGATGGGGCCTTCATCATGTTTCAGGTTTGGGCTCCTCATTTCTGGTTAGACTCCAAGTGTGTAGGAGCAGAGTTCTGTGAAATCAGTTGGCTGTTTTACTGCCACGCGAGGAGGGTGGGAGTGGGATATCATTGGCCTTGTGACTAAACTGGCTGGAAGCCTCTCTCTTCTCCTTTTCATTTCCCTTGGGCTCCGTGCTGTACCGTCACACTCAAATTCTTGTAATATTTTCTGGGCTCTTGCTTTGCAAAAGCACTACAGTCTGAGGTTAGTTTTCCATGTAGACTTCTATTATGTGACACCCTATCTCCTTTCATGAAGGTTGTTTTTGTGGCCTCTGAAGGTTTGCTTTTCCTTCATAATTACTGACAGATTTATAATCCTCTGATAGGATTTGTGACATTATAATCTTCTCTAGAGCAACCCATTGTGGTTTCACAAACAGAGGATTATAACCTTTAAGAAGGCAATAAGCAGATGAACTCTTGAGATATCAAGACCCTGCTTTCGTATCAATTTCCAGTGCTTGAGTTGTGGGAGGGCAGGGAGCGGTGCTGTGTTCTCACTCCCACCCACGGTTCTGGTTTTCTTCATCTTCTTTTGCCTCAAGTAGCATAGTTGAGAAATTAATTAAACCCACCACTTATACACACTTTGAGCACTGCAAATATCCTTAGCTATGCAAATTAAGAAAAGATAAATTCAGCAAATTTTACTTACATGGCAAATTTTTTTCCCAGAAGAATGTTTTTTGCACTTTTCCATAAGGTATCAGTTGTTTTACAAATCAAACACTACTGTACCTTTTCATAGAAATAAAAAGAGACTTCTAAGATGTACCAGCCAGCTCAGACACTTTATTTTCCCTGTTTTGTATTTCAATGAAATTACTTTTCTTCCAACAATTAATATACTTTTACTTCAGGGAAATGTGCTTCTCCTTGTAATATTTAGCATTACTTCTAAATGTTTATATGCCTTGTTTACTGTCTTCTCTTACTGTAATGGTTATTGATGATCAATAAGTGTAAATTTTTATCCAACTTGAATATATTAAAAATTCCCTTAATTCAAGCTTTCCACTAGTTTGTCTATTAGCTGTCCCAATATACCAAATGTTTAGAAGGAAAAATCTAGATAGTATAAAAATTATAAAAGCAAACATGTTACCAACTTCACGTCTTTATTTACTGTTATGTCTAAGCAGTAACTTAGGTCTCCTGCCTGTAGCTTGTGGGTAACAAATTGCCTGCAGGAGTCTCAGTTGTTCATGGGCAAAGGCTATTGAAGATTTAAGGCAGATATGATGTACCTGACCCAGTAATCGGTGTGCTACCGTGAAGCTGTAATATCCAGTTCTGAATCCCTTCTTTCCTGATCTGCATATGCAAGTCTTATAAATGTCAGTGCCATTTTTGTTTTGTTAGTCTGTGTTAAGCAAACAAAAACCCAGAGAAAGACCTCAGGTGGTCAGTGAAGAATTAGAATTATGTTCTCAGAGAAATAGGCATAATTTGTTATCTCTTAGAATAGTGGAAAACAAAATTTACTGGTTATGGAGTAGAATCTGCATAGAATCACAGAGAACACAAATGACTGGCTTTTCAAAAGATTATCTCATTTATCCCATACTCGTCTCAGGAAGGATGACCTGTACTCTTGATAGATGTTAGTCACGTTTTTATAAAGCCTTCAGTGAAGTGCTCCACAGCCTACCTGCACAATCGGGTCCAGTTCTAGTGCTATTCTAGTGATGTACTCACCATTAGAGAATTTGTCCTATTACCTGTTTTACATTTCCTTTAAGGCAGTTTAAGTCCATTAGTTCTCTTATCCCCCGAGGATATGGGGAGCAGATGATTACTAACCTCGTGCTGCAGCATTTTAGGTATGTTGAGGTCTCTGCACTACAGAATAGGAAGGCTTTCAGTCTTATACAAAACACATATTTCTTGAGGTTTGGCATCTCATATCTCCTCGTATGTCTCATATCTTGCAGGATCTCTACTTACTTATACACCCTAGCAGACCATTTCTTCTCGGGCATCAGCATGGTGGTGTTGATCCATTTCTGCCTTCGATCCCCTAAAGCCCAGAAATCCTTTTATGTCAGACTGCTTTTTACTGTCTCATTCCTATCCCATGTTTGTTTAGAAGATTAATCCTTTGCATAGAACCTTACATCTCATTTAATAGGGCTGCACCTTGGGTTTTTTGCACCATTTTTTCCAGCTTTTTAGGATCTTTTGAATTCTAATTCTGTCCTTCAAGGCATTTGAAGTGCCTTCCAGCTTGGTGTTGTCCACAAATTTAATATGCCTATGTACACGCTGTCCAGTCGTCCTCCTCATTAATGAAAATATTGCACAGTATTCGAGACAAAACAAATCTCTGCAGAACTATGTTCTCTATATCCTTCCATTTCAAAAAATATTAATAATTGGGGGCTATTGTCTGAATGCAGTTTACACCATTTTGTATCTACCTTCTGGAAACAGCCTCTGAAATCTTACTAAAAATCAAGATTTATTGTATCTACATCTTTCCTCCATCCAAAGGACCTGTTACATTGTCACAGAAGGAAATTGCTTAGGTTTAACTCCATTTGTTCTTGACAAATCTTTATTAGTTGCTATTCATGACCATGTTTTGACTAGGTGCTGTAAGAAATTTGATGAATTAACTGTTGATTTCTATTCCTTCCTCCCTTCCTTTCCTCTGTCTCTTAGTTAATGAATTAAGTGATTACTAACTGATTTTAATCGTGTTCTTTCTCCTCTTTTAAGATTCAACAGCACGCCTTTGTTTTTGAAAATTTTACAGAACTTCATCCCTTGTGAGAGTTCTTAAAGACAATGGCACTTGGAGGACTCGAGTCATTTCTCTAAGTATGCAGGATGAATCCTGCTGGACCATCAAGTAGAAACACATTGTAATTTTTCCAACTGCTCTTGAAACCTGCCCTTCCTGTCCTCAGGTGTGACCGCTCCCTTTTTTGATGCTACTTTTGGTTAGTTTCTTGAAAATGTTGCTTTTTTTAGTGAATACTGAGGCACTGTCTTCTAAAAGGAACAATTTCATTCTTTGAGTCTTCAGATGTTAGCTTTTAATAACTAAAATTAAACAAAAATTAAGTATTTTGGAGTCCTATATATGGTTCTTTTAATCAACACCAAGGTTTATATAAGCATTTATAAGAGCCGCAGTAATTTGTATTGACCCTTTATGTAGAATAATAACATTTAGCTGCTTAGTTATGTGTTTCACATTGTTATTTCAATAATTGCTAAATTAAAATTATTTTCTATTTAGATAATATTGTTTTATCCAAATACATGCACAAGAGTTGCAGGGGAAAAAATTAGGTGGGACAGAAGATCAGACAAATAGCTTCTTTTGGAAAAGAAAATGCTGTCTTTGGAGGGAAAAATGGTGTAATCTTAACTTCTCTCATATCTTTAGCCCATCTCATTTGTTTTAGGCCTCTGAAGTGAAACTTGAAATAAAATAATGCAAACAAAGTAGACTAAGTATATCTTATAAGAGTAAATATAAAGCTGATAAGCGGCCAACTCATTTTCTTTAAAGTAAATCACTTCTCACCATGCAGCCTAGCAAAGAGGTTTTCATGGTACCTTGCAGATAGGGCATCTGACTAAAACTTATATATCCTGTTTACAGAGCTTGACATTTTTACCAGAAATAAAACATACTTAAAACCCCCTGTGATTTGAGAAGAGGCATACATTGTTAGCTTACAAGGTTCACTGCTCTTTTCAGTCCCAGCATTGTTACCAGTGTGTGGCAGATGTTTAGGTTATAACTCTTGCTGCGTACTTGACACTGGCCACAAACCAGTTACTTGTTTGTAACTTTCTCCTTACTCACAAATGTTTTCTAGTGTAGCTACTGATGGCATTCCAGCAAGAGGTGAAATAACTCTGCTTGTTTCATGCTTAGGCACTAGAGACAGGAAGAAAGAGAAAATGGAAAAATAGATTTAAAAAAATACTTTCCTTCTTGCCCTTAAAATGGTGAGTTTCAGAACCTATGCTGAGAAACAGGGGAAGAATATCTGAACATGTTTTTCCTGGAATTATCACCCAGGTATTGACATGGGGAAGGGACTTAGGGGTTTTATTTTATTTTAAATTGCAGTTTTGTAAGGAAATGAATGCCATATTACCAGGTGTCATTTAATGTTAGTATTCTAAAGTAATCTTAAGGGTCATTCAAAAGTATACTACATGACTTCCTCCATCCTCCCAATATTTGATCCTCTCTGTTGATGATGTACATACCGACCTATTGAAGGAAGTGCCAAGTAGATATGAGAGTGGAGGAAAGGGAGGAAAGAGAAAATCTTTCCATAATTAGAGCATAGAAAATCCTGTAGAAAAAAGAACATTATTTTCCTTTTTACCCTTTTAGTAATGTTCCCATTTTATTTTCAACCTTTAGACTTAAAAGGCAACTGGGATAGCTGCTGTTCTCAACCCCCATGTTATTTTAAGAACCTCTTATGTGTAATTTCTGTGATCAATAACATCCATGCACATAGACTGACGTGCAGCATAAAGATGACCTAGTTCTATTTTTTGCATTTTAACGGGCTTTTGTAGAGTGGTAACTCTACTGTTAAAGGGACAACAATGAACATATGTTTCAATAAATGAGGAAACCCTATTGTTTTGAAGAAGGAAATTTCAATGGCTTTTAAAAGACTTCAGCAACATGAACAGAAGTTGAGATTATCCATCGTATTACAACCTTTTAGCCAGAACGCAAATATTTTCTTCTGAATAGTCTTTACTGAAAGCAGTTATCAAAATAACTGCAATAGGCTGGGCACAGGTCGCTGTTCCTCTGAAAATAAGGCGTAATGGGCCACATTATCATAGGCAAGTTGCTTAGTCAAGAATACTCTTCAAGATATGCAGCTGACATGAAGGGAAAGCTGGAAAAAGCCTCCACCTTTCCAGTGGTGGAAATCAGAATGGATTACTCATGTAGGGCTGAGCACGTGGGCTTGTGTGAACTGTTGTGCTATGAGCTGTAGATGCCCTACGCTTCTCCTTTTTAGTATGTATGTGCATTAACACTGTTATCAGTTCTGCAAGTACTAGAGCTGGGACTGTTATGTCGGATCAGTGTCCCGAAGGCATGTGCTCATGGCTTATGCACCATCCTCTTTCATCCTGCCATGCCAGAGGTATATCTGAGACCTGCAGTTCTTCCTGACAGAGAATTGTACTGTTTGCCAGGATTCTCTGAAAGCCTTCCCCTGCTCTGTCTCAGTGTCCAGATGCATCACTGGTGCTAGGTGAGGCCTCTACCAGGCACCGCAGGCGCCCTGGCCCAGGCAGAGGTACACTGGCTCTGGAAAAGCCTCTGGCACCACCACTGGGACTGACTCCCAGGCTTGTGCATGGCCAGCACGGTCTCTTCAGAAACATAGCTGTAGCCAAAAAGGAAAGACAGAAAGAGAACAGTGTCAGCAGTCCTGTCCTCTTCCTGCCAGTTTATCTGGGGGCTGTTGCTCACTTTACCTCAGTGCAGATTACAAGCACCATCTTACCCCATTCCAGCACTCTCCATCACTGAAGGCGTATGTAGAAGGGCCTTTATGGACTGGCTGCCCATACTGGAAGAGTATTGGCCATGCTGGAAAAGTGGCCAGAGAAGGCCTTCTGGGTCCCTTGTTCCATCACAAACATTTTATCTTGTTCTGTTTCATGGTTGCATTTAAGGAGACTATTACAGCAGGAGGAAGATACATTGTTGTCTCTACATATCACACAGGTTGCTTCTCCTTCTCTGAGAAGGTAAAAAATATATATATCAGTACTTTTTGGTTCTGAAGAAGAATGACAATGACAAGCTAGCCTGAAGCTGTAGGAATGGCAGGGCTTACACTGACGTAGTTGTGTCTAGAATGATCACACCAAACACATTTCCCATCCTCTTTCTTTTCTCCTCTATTCTCACTTTCACTTTTCTGGTTTGAGAAGACAAAGTTACAGGCATATGCCACCCTTCTGTGGCATAACAGCAAGAAAATAGAGGAAGATGATTATTCACTTCTAATTACTACTAAGTCAATTTAAAATAAAAGGTGTCCAGCTCTCATGGTTATAATATAAATTCCCACAGTGTGAGTTTACAGTGAAGAAAATGGCTGCCATGAACTATTTGTTGGACCATTTCTTTTCTTTTCTTTGGAATTTAGGAAAAAATAATTAATGAAATCTCTCAGCTGCTAGGCTATTTCTTTTACAGTCTCTGCTTACTGTTCTATTCATTCTTCTCTCTGACTTATTACAAATTGGTGCATTGTGTAATTTGTAAGTTGAGGCAAAAGTGTGAAAATGTAGATCTGATATTTTGAGAGCTACTTTATTTAGGACAAGGTTTTAATCAGTGCTCAGGCTAGTCTTTACTTTGTTCCCAGTGAAACTGAGACTTTTCAAGAATAGCTGAATCAGTCAAATTTAGAACATTTCCGAAGCTCTGTCTGAATGTATTTTATGAACACCTACTTTAATGGAGTTAGGCCAATATTTAGAAACTGAATTGCAGTAATTCAGCGTATCATCTGTAGTGATACCCCATCACTGTTTAATTTACAAAAGTGCTGATGAATTAGATTCATAGTACCTTTTATATCCTCAAGAAAGTGCTCATGTCACTGTGTTTATTTGCGCTTCCCATTGCCAGCGTGCCCTGACCTCCTGCAGAAGCCCCATACCTCACTGAGAACGTCTCACACCATTCATCTCTTTTGACCTTCCTGAGGAGATCAACTTCTCTTTCACAGCTGTGTTTTACAATGTGGTCACTGGAAAGTGACTGAGATCAACAACCCTTTTTACAAAAGCCACTGAATAAAAATTAGTTGCAGTCCCTTGCAAACGAATGTGGGTTGTGTTTGCACTGGTGCCCTAGAGGCGGGTAGCTGTTATCCTGTGACAGTTCCCTGAGCTCTAGTTCTGTCTTACATTAAACAATAGGAATGTTATTTTGAGACTGGCATATGACCACTCTCACTGGTATCTGTATCCACGCAGTATTATCTTTCCTAAATGAGGCATTGTAGTAGTGACTGACATTTCTGACTTAAGGATCTTACTTCGTTTATTTAGTTAGAATCCAAATAAAAAGCTATTGTCTTACAGTCCTCTACCTTTCAGCGAGGTAAGTTGGATGTGTTTACTGAATGTGAGAAACCTTTCAAAATTGGACCTCTTCTCTCTTGGTAAATTGATACTCAGACATACAGGGTGTTGGGTTTCCATGCTTTGTTACAGTGCCACTACATCAAATGTAAGTTCCTTTAAGAACCATGATTAGCTGATACAAAATGACGAATGGGGGACTGGGACAGTTTATTTAGCAATGATGCTAATTAACAGTGCTGTTGAACTCAAGTGCTTCTTGGCATGGGAATAACACCCAGGACAGATTTTGAGTGCCTGCCCAATGCTACCTGCCTAAAGCAAAATGGGTCAGAAGGCAGGCTGAACAGGGGGGACAATATATGTCCCTTTATAATATAAGCTTTTTTATCATTTCTGTCTCCTTATTAGCTGGACTGTTGCCACCTACTAGCCTTTTACAGTGCAGTTCTTCATCTCAACAATAAAGTACAAGCCCAAAAGGAAAAGTAAAATAGATGCTTCTGTTCTCAGACATTTCTAGTTATAACCTATTACTCAATTTTAATGAATTGCTGGATGCCTCTTTAGCTTCCTCAGAATGTCTTCCAAGAACAAGGCTTTGTGGACTCCTGCCAGGTGCACACACATATGATTTGTCTGCTGTCCTTTTCTTTTCTTGTTCTTGCCTTCCTACACTTCCTTCAGTTGCGTCATGCTCTAAAACTTATAGAAGCCTAAGTCCCAACTTTCTCTGCCTCAGTGTCAAATCCAGTTAGGTGCTGAGGGCCCTGGTTTTCCATGGGCGTTTATCTGTGACAGCTTGAATGAATAGCCCCTGGAAGAACTGAGTGAAATTCTAGGCACAGTAATATCAACAGGAGCTAGACCCAGGGTCAGGTTTTCATCCCCGGGACTGTTACTTGCCCGGAAGGCGTTGCTCATGAGCAAGAAGCTTCCTGCACAGCTGACTGAAGCAATGAACTCTTTCAGTGTTACACAGATTATTGTGAAAACTTTCCCGTGCAATCTTATTATTATTTATTTATTCCTGATGGGTTAAGAATTTGCCAGGCAGAAAAAGGCACGGTCCCTGCCCCAAGGGGAGCCTGCTGGAAGCTCCGATATTTGGATGCCTGTGAACTTCCTCTGTGACCACAGGCTATATCCTTGTATTAAGTCTGTCAGAACTATTGCTTCTCACAGTGTGTTACTGTAAATAATCTTCGTTTACAATAATGGATCATTACTCAAACTTCCCACAGAAACTCAATATGCTGTAAATTTGTTTCCCTTTGTCTTTATTATATTTCACCTCCAACTTTAATCAATGCTACTTCAGGAAATTATGTATTTACAGCCAGAAATGCTGTGGCTAATGCTTCCTTTCCAGTATAATTAAAGATAAATGACACAGCAATAACTTCATCTTCCCTTCTGTATCTTGATTAAGGACTTTTGGACCATGTTCTAATCTTTATGTAATATTTCTCTGACGTATTAAACAACTATCATGTTTCACCCAAGGGTGGTTCTTGCTGATAGTTGTAGTGAACCCTTTGCTTGATTGGTAAAGTAACCTACCTCTCCTTCCCTCTCTTTCCAAGGAGAAAACAAGTAGACACTTAGTTAAACAGTAGTAGCGGACTTGGGGCCCAGTACCTCAGTTCATGACTACATGACAACGATCTTTTGTACCCATGGTGAAATCACCAAAAGACTTGCAATGTAGTGTGTTTTTTGGAAACACTTCATATACTTCTGCTAGTGTTATTTGCATTTGCAGAATTGTTATAATACAGCAACGTTTTTTCATTTTGATAACTGATCTATGCAGACTTTACGGCAGCTAGCGTTTGCACATTGCACTGGCCTGGCAGAATGGATTCATGTATGGTTAGAAAATTAGATATTATCATGAGGCAGCTTAGCAGGAATGTTTCAGATTCAATGGGAAGAATTGGTGGAAATGTATGATGATATCATCCAGCCTTGTTTTATCAAATAGTTGGAAACAAAAATCAAGTTAGACAAAACTTTATAAGCAAACCAGCAGCGATAATTTCTGCAAGACAGAAGGCTCTGCCATTCTAATACATCACGTGTAGTACTGAGCCCTTCCACATTCAGTACAATCCACGCACAATATAATTTTGTCGCTAGCAACTCAGATGCCTATATTGGAACTTGTGTTCTTAATGCACAGAAAGTATACTGACAAGTAGCCTCCCCATTTGATTTCAGCCCCAAGATCTTTTTGGTTAAATTCCATATCTGGGAGAATCACTTATATCCACAGAGAACCTCTAATGGTTCATTATATCCTCTAGTACTTAGGTGAATTCATGTCAAAAAACCCCAAATAAATGAAAAAAAACTTTGAAAGAGAGTTTGCCTTTTGTTAAATAGCAGTTGTCCTTGCAGTTTAGAGTGAGCAACTGAATATAAAAAGTAGAGAACATTATATACACAGACACAGAATAAGGCAACAGAACTCAATGCTCATTAATCCTAAATCTTGCAGAAAATTGTAGGAAAAAGAAAAGATTATGCACTTATTCACTGTACATATTTCATTGAGTGTTATGGATATTAATGTTGCAATAGCCACGCAGAACCTGGAAACTGGAAGTGTGTTCAGCTTCTCTTGATATTTTTATTAGGGTTTTATTTACATGTTTGCAATGGAAGAAACTTGTCTGTGTTCCCAAGAGGTAGCAAAATTCTGTGGTTTGCCTGCAATCAGGGTAAGATGGAGAAAGCTGTACAGCTCTGAGACTTTCATCCCATGTACAAATGCCATAAGAATGCCTCCTCTGTGTGTCAACAGTTATTGCATTTATTGAAATAAATTGCAAGATCTTTCACTCTTCAGATTGGGGACAGACCCAGAAGGCAGATAAATATGTGCTTAACTGCCAATTATGAATCTGTTTGGCCTTGGCCGGGCTAAAAAATGTAATAGGACTTTCCTGTCTCTTCTTTTTGAAATTCAATAAGAAGGGAATAAAGATTTTTCTGTTATGTTTGGTTTGGGTTTTTTTCCTCATGGGTGGATGAGCGCCCTTTGCTTAGCTATTGCTTTTCACAAAATAATAGAGGCACAAAGGGCATTTCTGTAATTTATTATACATGCATCAGTCCACTTGACTAGAGATTGGTGAAAGAACCTGACCTTTATTATGATAAAGGGAATATAAGTGGGGGACAGTTTCGACGTTGTAGGCACTCTGTCTTGTAGATGTGTATGAGTATCTGTTTGTTTTAGAATGTTATCTATTGTCACTTCCTAGCAAGGTTTCCTTAGAGAACGATGCTTGCTCATACTGATACTTGGACTTCCTACTGCGCATTTAAAACAAAGGCTTGCAAGATTTTGCTTAGTTAAAGACAGTACTGCTTAAGTCTAAAGAAAGAGACAATGAAATAAACACCTCTGTTCCAGAAGTAGTTTTTTGCAAGTAAACTATAAATACTGTGTTTCAGGATATTAAAATATGAGGCTTTTCTGTGGAGTGAAGGTGAAAACAGGTGTTTTGGTTTGTAATGAGTGAGTTATTCTGCTAGCAGCAAGGTTGCTGACTTTTTGTTCATTTGATACCAGTCTGCTCGGGTAGCCACATTGCTCAGCCACTGATGTTGTCAAGTGTGTTACAGGATAACACAAACAGTATAAAGAGGGGGGAAAAGCTGTATTTTTGCATTTTAAACCTGACCCTGTGAATTCTCAGCTCTGGGCAAGAGTACATTTGAGTTAGAAGGGCCTCAGCATACAGGTATCTCAGCAGGGACAGCTGTGTCTGGCGAGCCCAGCGCTGGTGCTCGTAAAGCCAAGCCAGCCCGGTACTCCGCATAACCACCTTGGTGCACACAGACACATTATTCATGTGAAGTCCTAGCCCTGCTGGAGGCAGGAAGGGACAAGAGCAGGCTTTCACCCATAATATTTTATTTTCCACATGGGACCCATTTGATAGAAAGTGCTTGAGCACAACATATTAAACATCTAAAGCCATTCCACACAGTGGCACTATACAGGCACCTACGTCATTTTCTGAATACAGACTACATATCCTCAGTCTAATCCCTGATGGTGGATCATTTTCACTGTTTGCAGTGGGGTTTGGAGAAAACTCCAGGTTTCAGCAATACTGCTTACAGGAATTGCTGTTTTCAGGATTCAGCCCTTTGCAGTTCAGCTTTCAACCACGCAAACTGATTATGCAGGGAAATAGCCAAGATTTGCATGAGGCAGTAGAAAACATGTTATAAAATTTTCATATATCCTCCTCCGAATACCTTTAGTTCATACCTATTTTTAGGTGGAATTCAATTAAGCAATATCAAAGCCAATATCAACATCACAAAATAATATAGCTGTACATAGCTGTAAGTACCAGTGCCTGTTAATAATCTAAATATTATAGTGATTTTGTATGTTATTGTTATGATTGTTTCCAAAAACAGAATTGAGAGAGACGTGCTTAAACCTCTAAAGTTTCAGCAATTATTGTACATTAGCAGCAGTTATATGTGAACCAGGTAACCACCCGCTTCTACGTTTGTACCTGTGTAACACTAAACATGTTTAAATATGTTGATATATTGTAGCCAGTGATTGTATATGTGCCTGGTTCATCAGAAAATCTCTGCTTTGACAGTGTAATGGATTTTACATGAGAGCAATACCATCAGTAGAAGAAAGGATTGAAGGCTCTGGTTGCTGAAGTCCATTGTTACTTTGCCCACTGTGGTTGCTATACAGACAGCGTTGATACTCTACGTGTCTTATCTGTAACTACAACATGAGGAGAATGACACTTTTATAAAGTGATTTGAAATAAACTATGGCCACTTAAGTTTTAGGAAGAAAGTGTGATATATTTACTCTAGAAAAAGAGTGAAGTTTTCTAAGTAAGACTCAGAGGAGTTTTGGCCATGTAAGAAAGGCCAGCTTTCTTTGACCCTTGGTTAAACAATAGAGTAGACATCTGTGTTGCCTGTCCCAGTGGCTTACTTACTGTGCTAGAATATTATGCTACGTAAGGCTTATATATAGGAAATCTTGAAAGTTTTAGCTTTGGCAGAATACAGCTGAAAATACTGTTGGTGGAATACAGCTGTAAATGCTCTATGAATGTTATAGTTACAGAAAGAGTTAAGAAGACACATAGAAAGAATTAAGGGAAGAAAGATTGGAAAGGTTAAGGTAAAATTAGTGGTTGCTTGGGAAGGTTGGCTACCCTCTCAAGAGCAAGCCAGTCGAATCCTGGATTCAGGGTATGATTTTTTTTATTTTTTAAAGCACCAAATCTAGAAGTGTTAATAAAAGGAAAAACTCTGAGCAAATACAAAGGACTGTAATTTATGATTTGTTAAATTCTAAATTCACTTTTATTTTCCAAAACACCTGAAAGAGCCTGTGCAGAGACCTGCAGGCTTAAAACTTCAGGCCTCTGGCTTGACACTGATGAGTCTCAAATGAATTGTTCTGATTTCAAAACAGCATACAATTGGAACAGCTATTGAATGTCAACTAAATACAAGTATTGTGACCCTTCTGTAATTAAAATATTGAGTCTTAATTCTAGGTATGTAAAATTATATCAAATTCAGTTGTGCATTTATGTTTTCCTGTAGTAGGAACAGTGAGGGGAAAAATAAGCAGAAATAAATCATAGAATAGAATCATAGAATGTGTTGGGTTTGCCAGCACCCCTGCAGTGAGCAGGGACATCTTCAACTAGATCAGGTTGCTCAGAGCCTCATCCAGCCTGACCTTGAACGTCTCCAGGGATGGGGCCTCCACCCCCTCTCTGGGCAACTTGTTCCAATGTCTCACCACTTTCATTGTAAAGAACTTCATCCTAATGTCTAATGTAACCCTGCCCTGCTCTAGTTTAAAGCCATTACCCCTTGTCTTATTGCTACATGCCCTTGCAAACAGCCCCTCCCCGGCTTTCTTATAGGCCCCCTTCAGGTACTGGAAGGCTGTTACAAGGTCTCCCCCTACAGCCTTATCTTCTCCAGGCTGAACAACCCCAGCTCTCTCAGCCTGTCTTCGTAGGAGAGGTGCTCCAGCCCCTTGATCATCTTCATGGCCCTCCGCTGGACTTGCTCCAACAGGTCCATGTCCTTCTTGTGCTGAGGGCTCCAGAGCTGGACACAGTGCTCCAGGTGGGGTCTCACCAGAGCAGAGTACAGGGGGACACGGTTCTTTAGATGTACCCCAGGGCGCAGTTGGCCTTCTGGGCTGCAAGCACACATTGTTGGCGCATGTCCAGCTTTTCATCCACCAGTACCCCCAGGTCCTTTTCTGCAAGGCTGCTCTCTGTCACATCATCCCCCAGCCTGCACTGATAACGAGGGTTGTCCTGACCCAAGTGTAGGACCTTGCACTTGGCCTTGTTAAACTTCATAAGGTTTGCTCAGGCCCACCTCTCTAACTCGTCCAGGTCCCTCTGGATGACATCTCGTCACTCTGGCACATCGACCGCACCACTCAGCTTAGTGTCTTCAGCAAACTTGCTGAGGGTGCACTTGATCCCGCTGTCTATGTCGTTGATGAAGATGTTGAACAGCACCAGTCCCAGTACGGGTATACTGTGGGCAATTCAATTATAATTGCTGCTGGCATTAATGACATTTATTATTCATGGTTTTTTCCCCACTCTAAATAGCATAAATCATTAGTAATTTTTTTGTTCTTCAAGAACGATAAAATGAGGGCTAAAAATGTAAATATTGTAAATTCATGTAAATATAATGTTTTTCTCATGTCCCAAGTCTTCAGAAACTATTCAGAGACTATTTTTAAAAGAGTCTTAAAGAATGCTGTTGTTTATCTCTTGGTTGTTCTTAGTGTGAAATCCATTGGGCTCTAATCCTGAACACATTAAAGCCCATGGCATCAGGCCTGCATCCCAAGAATGTGATGCTCTCAGAAGAGTGGATTTGTGAAGGAGTTTGATGGAGACAGGCATCCAGCTCTTGTGGAATTTGTGATTTGGAGCCTCAGCTAAAGCTGGTCAGGAATGCTTTGACTGGAGAATGCTGCTTTGTGAAGATCAAAGCATTACCCAGGGGCAATTTGGTTTTAACCAAAGGCTAATGAAAAATGGACAGGTTTTCAAAGTTATATCACTCTCTGTAGCTTATCTGCCAAGCACCTCTGCTGCCTGCCCAGCTGAGGAAGCAAAAGCTCAGAGCTGCTCACCAACTCCCTCATCTTCTGCGGCACATCTGACGAGCTGCCAGGGAGACAGCTCCAGCTCTTGGCTGTTGGGCAGCTTTCCTGGTGTGCCAATGTGGCGCTGGGATTTTGGTTTCCCAGTTTGCAGCTCTTTGGCAGTTGGCTGCCCAGATCCACAGCTGTGTCCTGTCCAGTGAGGTGCAGGACAGCCGGGACTTCAGTGCTGGACTGGCTTTTTGCAGACAGTGCCAGAATACTTAGTTTTCATCCAAACCAGAAGTAAACCAAATTCTGAAATTTCAAACCCCTTCCAAGCACAAAGCATAATCTGCTCTCATTGCTTTGTTATCTCAGTTATAACTGTTGTGGTTTTTTTTTTTTTTCTGGTAGCAAACAACAACAAAGGGATGCATATTCAGTCATTACTGAGCAATAATATGTATCCAGAATTTTTCTGTCTTGCAGCTACTCCTTCTAAAACAACCCCAAAGTGCAGAACATATTCTCTTGGCAAATGCATACGCAGAAAAAAAATCATATAAGCAAACTTGCATAATTTTTTGAAAATCTAGTTGCACTGGAAAAGCATCCTTCAGCAACTGAAGTCTTAATAGGAAATAATTCAGCATTCTGCTGACCTTTACAAGTTTAGCCTTTATGTAGGAATGAACTGTTTGAAAAATGTTCCTAATTCAGTTGTCACAGACACCAGACTTGTGGCTGATCTGTTTCATAAGCAGAGGCTTTATTTTGATTTTTTATAAGCACCAAGCTTTATCTTATACCTTCTCCCATAATTCTCAGCTGACCAATCACTTCTATTTCCTCACAAACAAAAGGCTGCTTGAAAAAACTATACATGTGACTAAAATAATGAGGATAATAAAAAGGTAATCTTGGCAATTATTGTTGCTTACACATTCAAAACCAGACCCTGTCTCTGTTCCAGGAACCCCACTGTGCCAAGCTGGTTGATGAAGCAGGAAGGATGCAGCCGTACTGCTTATAGGCACACATACATACATTTATACATGAGTGAGAAGAATGTCTTTGATCTATATGCTTATAAGCAGCAACAGTGCAGGCTGCTGCTTGCTACACAGACAAGGGTATTACACATAATAAGAAAACATTTATTACCTATAGAGCTCAATAACAACAGCAACCCAGACTCCAGCTGTCATTATGCAATGCCACTTGCTCACCAGTTTGGATTCCTTTCCAACCGAATTGAGCTCCTGATTCATAGTAGCTAGAAGGACGGAATATATTAAAATGACAGAGGCAGGAAACGCAAGGAGTGATAGGCAGTATCTGATACCATAATCCCTCAGACCAGCCAGGCCTCCTCCCAGCAGAGAATGAAAAAGACAAATATGAAAGAAACTAAATATTTCAAATCAAATTTTACTACTTGAAAAGGTGTGAGAGGGCATGTCAGGACTCCATTGTTATTAGGAACAAATAATGACAATAATCAGCAAGAACGGAGAATATTCTAAACTAGAAACTGACTTTCTGAATCTAGTTTTCTTAGTTTACTTATTCGTCTCTTTTCCAAACAAAGCTTATGGGAGAAAGTACTCTACTTGTATAAAAAACTGTTTCTGTATTTCGTTAAAGGCAAAGGCATAATTGGATCATTAAACTTCATTACTTTTCTGGAGCTAATGTAGCGCTCCTTTGTTGTGGACACGGTGCAGTGGTGGCAGAGGTTGTTTACAGCTAGACTTACATGTCGTGCGGGTAGTTGTTATGGGACGTGCTACCACACTTGTGGATTAGTTACTGTAAGACAGAGAGAAGCACCACTGAATCGCTGAGTCCTGCACTTTGTAGGCAGCTCAGCCAAAGGTCGTCTCCTCTCCTGTTACTTGGTGTGAAAACGCACCCACAATTATGCACCAGGGGTCAGATTCTTTCTTGTGAATGAAGTGAACCATGGCAAGTGGGTTTTATTTATACACTATACAAACATTCTCAGTATATTTTGACCTGCATCTTCTAAATCAGAATGACTTTTCTTTCAGAGGCCTACAGGACTAATTTTCAGACACATCACAGGCTAACGTGCGGTGAGCAGTGTAACCATGTTTAGATGGATGGCTGGATGTGAACTCAGTCCTTGAGGCACATAGCAGCCCAAGGGAAAGCCCAGGAGGGCTGGGATGGATCAGCAGATGAGTGTGTTTCATTTTGGCAGAACTCTGCTCCCCAGAGCCAGAGGAAATGTAGGGGATTACCAGGTGCCTCCTAGCCTGGGCTACATGAGTCCAGAGCTGCTCGGACCCGTGTGTCCCACCACAAGGACAGCCGTGGTAGAAGGTCTGTTCAAGGCTAAGAAGAGGAGGAAGCACTTGCGGCACACCCAGGGTGTTGGGAGGGTGATTCAGTCTGATATAGCAAATTGTTTCAGTGATGCAAAGACAGGGTGGCTGAGTGGGAAGGGAGCCAGCTGGGCTTTTTCTTCAACTAGCGTACACAAGAACATGAGTGTGAGAGCTATTTTGATGGGGTCAGAGTCACAGTAACAAGTATTGCGCCTGTTGCAGTGGTGCGAATCCACGTTTTACCCAATTTCCTTCCTCCACTTCTTTTTAAAAGGAGTAACAAGAGAAGAATGGCAGAAAAGAAAGCCATGCAGTGCAACTCTGGGCAAAAGAGCATTGCTGCAAAGGAACCGCAGGAGGTCTTTTGCAAGGCTCTAGAGGAGAGGCTCCCCAGCCCTTTTCAGGTTCATTGCACGTACGCCGAGTCCTCTGTCCCTGCCTGTCTGACCCACTCCAGTGGCTGCTGTGGGGAAGGGGGGAAATGCAGGTTCTCCGTGCCTGCTGGGGACATTGGGAATGCCCGTAAAGAGCAAAAGGCTCCTATGTCTGTCAGCGATCATATTTTTTGTCCTTACAAATAGCTGATAGGAGGCAGGGGAGAATTGCATTTATTTCTCCCACATGCTGTATGTTTGAAGAAGTATCATATAAGAGCTGATGAAAAATGCCATTTTATTTCTTTTTTTTCATTTAGTTTCTTTCTCCCGTTAGCTAAAGTTTTTTGCACCCAGAATTGCAAACATTCAGGTCTTTATAAAGAATGTGAAAAGGTTTATGAGCATAAACCAAAGCCTCTCTAATTAATACCTCAGAGAAATATTTTTATTTAATGGTTTCTTAATGCTAGTGTCCTAATATTATAGTGAAAATTCTCTGCTACTTTGACATGACTGACGAAAAGAAAGGAAACATATTCTGTCACCTACAATAGTCATTCCACCTAAAATAGAATTGTTTTCCATATTTACATAATGTGCTGTTAGTCTGCATACTCCCTAATTGTATCCATGTTTATAACCAATTAATCTTTAACAAGTTTAGCAGCATTGTCATGCTTTCATCCCAGGGATTCATCTTTATATCTGGACCCTCCAAAAAATTTAATGGTAAATTTAAGTATTACTACACCAAAGAGACTGTGCTATTTCTGTGAAGTGTGCCTCTGATTTACAGGCAGTTGTAGGCTTAAATAAATTGCCGTTTCCATTCAAACAAAATGAGGGAACAGTTCTGTCTCTTTTCTACATGTCCCTTTTTGATACAAGTTGAAATAGTGTAGCCTGCCGTCCGAGGCCTCTACTAAATTCAAATGTAGGAGTTTGATTGATTTGTTAGTAACTGTGCGTAGAAAACAAGAAGATGAATTACCCTAGGAAAAACAACTAGAGCTGCCAGCTCCGAGCTGCAGAGGAGTCACCAGGGCAGCAGAGAATAGTCTTCCAAATGTTTTAATAAAGGGAGCAGGAGAAAAAGATCAGTAGTTGATTAATCATGTTGCTAGTGTTTTCAGGGACATAGGCTAATAGAGAACCAAATGTTAGGAAAATACGTTTCAAGGGAAGGCCAACAGAAAAATCAGAGGAATGCACCCACTGATAATGTTGTGTACGGATTTAGAAGGAAATAGGAAGGAAAGAAGAACAGATGAGAGGGCAACTCACGAAGGATCAAATGAAAACCACACAAATAATTATTTTTAAAGGTCGTAGCAATGAAAGAAGAATAAAATGAACAAACAAATGAAAAAACTAGCTCCCTGACATTGTGTATTCTAGTGAAGAGCTCCTGTAGGTTTCACGGGTTTGCTTGTAAATGACAAAATAGCAGTCATCTATGTCCTCAAGTTATCATGTGTAAATTGAATAAATACTGAAAATCTACTCTGACAAAGGACTTTGAAAATAATTTTTCAACTTTGACATTGGAATTTCTTAAGACATTACTTGTCAGCTAAATTCTAGAGGCACTTCCTTCTGCATCCCTTCAGGCCGGTCTCCCTAGCTATGGAAATATGAATTGGGAATTATGAAGGCAGCAAGATATCACTAAATGCAGGCAGAAAAGGCAGCCAGCCAGAGGCAAAAGACTCTACCGCACTTTATATATATTGAAAATTACCACACTGACACTCTCCAGCATCCCTGTGCAGTTGAGACTGTTCTGTTTCAGTGCAATAGCTGAAAAACACTAATTCTGTGTCTGACAGAACAGTCATAGTTTCATTTGAAATGTTTTAATGAGCTTCATGGTCTTACTGAAGAGCAGGAGGGATTTTTTTGTTGTTGTCAGGATGATTTATTAGTAATTGTATCTATTAACATTTTTTAAATGTTCAATAATTCCTTCAATACACCTTGTAAATTAATCTTAATAAATATGCAGTAGGAATCAACTTACGCCAGTAATTGACATTTAATAGCATACAATAGCTATAATTTACGAAGATAACTTCTCACAGTAGTTTAACTCTTAATTAGCCCTAGGGAAAGAGCTAACCCTACAGACAGTTATTTGTTTTTAAAAGTGTAATGTGAGAAAACATGCATGAATTTGTTTTTGCAGATTTCTGCAGGGTAAGTTACGTGTATGAGAACAGCTAGCAAATGGAAAACGGAAGAGGATAAATGTATTTTCACTTTAATTTACTGCATTTATCACCTCCAAATTCACAAGTACAACTAATTTTTCTTTTTTCTTCTCATGTATTTTAAAAACATATCATTACTTAATTTTACTGTGTGGGCAGACTTGGACTAATGTGAATTAGAGGAGAGAAGATTCACAGCAATTCTGTTTAAGAGAGTTAAAGTGCTCTAGACCAATTTTTACTGGGGTCTCACACGTGAGACTGACGTATGACGATGCTGGTATCGAAGTCTAAAAGGAAGCTGTGATTATAGAGAGATTCCTTCGGATATCTTGGCCTCCTCCCCAAAATACTTCAGATCTGCTGATACTTGATCTTCACTTCGCAGATCTCTCTTGATGGTTCTGCAAAACTGATCCAGGGTAACTTCCAAAGAAAATTGCTTGGAATAATGCAGATACTGAAGAAATTGTTCTAGCCACATACAGTTACTCACTAACGCTTATCTTCAGAAGGTTCATTCTGAGAACTCTTATTTCAACTGATTTAACTTGTTTAAAGTCTATTGCAAAGCCTTTGTTCCACGTGACATTTTAGTTCTTACTAAAGAAACAGACTTGTGTAATCACATCACTGCTATTAATTATTAGACCTCTCACTTTTCCTGTGATTGCTACTTTTTTGGGGCATGCTGTTTTAACTGCAGTGACGCATCAGAAGAGAAGACACTTTGAATGAAGTGCATAGCAGCCAAATTCAGCTTTCAGATGTTACTTTTTCTAATATTACCAAGCCAAAATGTTTCAATTTATTTTATGTATAAAACTATATTTACTGTGCAAACCCACTTAACCAATAAGCAAAGTAATAATTACTGTCGGATTGCTTAATAATAAGACTTTATTTTGTTTGATTCTATTTCTAGTTCTTTTAGTTATCTTTTATGAAGTTGTGCATCTTCCACATTAGTACTCCTGTATTTTGAGGCTGCATTTCCATTGTGGTGATTTTACGTGTAATCTTCCTCTTTTTCTCTCTCTTTCTTTGTCTCTGTCCCTTGCTCCCCCTCTCCTCTTCCCTTCCCTTTTTTTCTTTGATTATTTTTCTGCCATACTTTGCCAGCTGCGCACAGACATTCAATTTCTGAACTGTCCGTTCCATTTAAAAACAAATAAATGGCAGCACATTCACTTTTGCCTCTTCTCAGCCTCATGTCAGTGAGATTCTCATCTTGTTGCAATTACGCAGGAGTCTAAAATAAAGTTTTCAGCCTCACACCATTATAATCATTCCCTGCCCACACCAGTTGCTACTTGGATGCAGCTCCATGTGACTTAGGTTTTTCCCAGAAAGCATGAAGTACTGATTCCTTCTACCAGCTCATTTCAAGGTTCAGGGAAATTTCTTCACCCTTAGAGAACACAAGGATACATTCAAACAGTATGAGGTACATTTTCAAAGTGGTACTTAGGAATTACACATCTTATTAGCAAATAATTGAGATTCATAGGCACAACTCACTTGCTCCTTGGAAAATGTTACCCCATAAAACCTGTAATTTGCTGAAGTTAAAAGAGGACAAACTATGTTAGAGTACATCTTAATTTTCAGTGAAAACATATGTACGTGCCTGGAAGTTCTGAATCAGCTTTAATTCTGGGTAAATGCTCTGACTCCCCTGTCATTGCTGCTTACCCTGGCCTATTGGACATGGAGATGGCACGGATTCCTTCTCTTATAGCAAGCAGACATTGAGGAAAAAGTGTAGCTCTTCTGCCCTATACTCAACTGTACCTAAAATAATGCAAAAAGACTTTGTCCACTTTTATTGCACTGCTTGGCCCACTGCAGAAAATTAAGGAAAGGTTGGGGCTTGGAGGAGATAGGGAGCTTGCTTCTGTGTAAGGTGAAAAACAAAGAAACAAAACCCCTGAAAAATTATTCCAGGAAAGAAATATTCTGAAATTAAGAAGGCTCACTGATTAGTGCCCCGACCCCTGCCTTGCCCCACCAAAACAGAGTTTTTCTGTGTTTGAGCTCCTTCTGGTCATTGAGGTTCTTCTAAAGATACCAGGGCCAAATACTCCTGTCTCCAGTACCAGGTTCAGTTCTGTTGAATTCCATGGTTACTCCGTATTAACCAGGATGCTAGAGGGCAAGATCTGTTTTACTGCCTTTGTAACTAATGAAATGGTGTGAAATTTCCATTTTCCACCTGAGACTGCTGAACACTGAAGCATAGACTCTTCTGACACAATCTGCTTGGGGCTCACAGTGAGTGGGCTCACCTTATGGGCAGCAGCCCAAGGAATTTTAAATTCTGTTCTCACATTCATCCTGGACCATGCTTCTCTCATTTGGTATAGCTAGGTATCAGTTCCCATGTAACACCTTGAACAGGTCCTTTGTCAATTCTTGTATCTCTTGTATCACCCAAGAGAAATCACTTACGCATATTGCTATGAAGTGTTATCTTGAACTGAGATGAGTTTCTAAGCTGGTGTCGTTGTAAAGGAAAAAGCAGCAGCCTTGATTCTTGATACTATATACAGAAATATTACAGAATGACGAAAAAGATATGCTAAACAAGATTTTTTTATTTTTCTTAGTGGGCTGAGTGGCTATATGGGGGAGGTGTTTTCTGCGTCTTTCCATTGGGAAAGGCTCTTAGGCTCATATTATTATGCTTGTTCGTATACATCACTTGGTCCTAATCAAACTGAAAAGATATATTCTTTGGAATTCCACGGCTGTGTTCTAGCACGGTGTTCCTTCATTTAAGATTGGTGGTAATATTGGTTATGAAGCTTGATATGTCAGTGTGTGACTAAAGTCCCCCTCTCCTGATCAATATACATTGTGTAAAACCTACATTCTTTCTAGAATTTGAATTTATTCATAATTAATATAATGATAGCAGAATAAAATCTCAGAATTGTCCATCTAAGGAGAAAGCTCTAAGAAGAAGCTTCATGTGGAATGCTAAATCCTTGTAAGAGAAGAGAGCCCTGCATCTATTTGCAGCATCATGCCCTGATAAAAAAAATGTGATTCTTAGTGAGATAACCCTGTTTTCTACTGTTGCTTGTAGTTTTGAAATGCTGCTGCCCAAACATAATAGCATATTGAAAAAAAAAAAAGTGGTTTATGTTTATAAATACATTTGAATTTTTAAATAATTAATCTGTATTGTCTAGAAAAAGAAAGATTATCCCCAGTAGGGATACACAGCCCTTACACTCCTTTGATATTAGCTGATAGGTACAGGTATGCATGATGTAGCAAGCTGAGAAAAACAATGAAGACGATTGACGGCATGTATGAAGGGACAGGGTGAATTGAGATTAACTTGACATCAGCATATAAATTGACACATCAGAAAAGCATTTCATGGGGCTTGGCACATATCTAAGTAAACGGGACAGCCGTCTCAAAGTATAAATAAATACAAAACAATTGTATGTGAAAGATGCATTTCAGAAACACTGAAATTTGCCCTATACCTGTTCTTTTATGTTACTGTTTGATGGTTTTTGGCAACAATAAGTATTGAAATGTATATAATCTCTTTATTAGAGATTTCTTAGAATTTCTTAAAGTGAACATCCTGGGAGACAGGCACCCTATTTGGATAACTGAGCATCTCTCTCCATTAGTATAACTCTCCCTTGTTTTCCATATCCTTCTGTCTGATACGTTATCCTTTAGGTATAGGATGGACTATGAGAGGATAGAGAGTTTATAAGAGTGCTGAAAAGGGAAATATCTTTTCAGTATTAAACTTAGTTCGTTTTTTTCTAACAAAGTATTTATTAAGATTCATCATTAGACAATATGCTACCTTTTTAAAGTAAAAACCAAAACCTCTTGACTGTCAGAAAAAAAAAGTGAGGAAGCGTAGATTTTTAGTCTTATTCACAGACTGCAGAGGGGCAGGATGGTGGCAACATGCTTAAAACAAACCAGATTTAAAGATAGCACAACAGTTTGATTCCATTTTGGAATGGGCAGTTTGTAAACTTGCTAGGCTATCCCTCCTCTTTATTCTTCCACTGATTTCTCTTACATTTGTTTTCTTTGAAATCTATTTATCTAATTTCTCTTTACTATGTGTCAAAGAAAGGTCCTGTGTTAAAAATAGATGGATTGGAACCATTCCCTTTGCATGCTAGTCTGCGTGCGTGTTCCTACAGCAGGTCCACATGCACTCCTTCAGAAAACCTTTCTCCTTCTGAACCACTTAACTACTTCCGAAATGAAGCTTAATTGCCTAAGTCTGGCTGCTGCTTTATGTACTTGGGTGGAATGAGGTGAAAATACTTGCTGCTTAAAAGCAAATAGTGCCCCAGATGACTGACCTTTGCTACTGGTGAATCTTTTCTTCTCCTACCAGGAGAGGAGAAAAGCATATTAGTTTTGCAAACCTAGTAGCCTTCCCAGTCGTTTATTGATGACTTCTATACAGGGGTAGGTGAAGCTGCAAAGATGAAAACACATGAGACACAAAGTGCTACCTAAGAAGTGCCAATGGGCTAACAAGTGGGTTATGACCCCAGTCCTCCCCGCAGTGAATGATCTACCAGTGCCATTTCCCCTGCTTGGCAGCTACTGCAGTGAAAGTTGTGATCTCCTCCATAAGTGCATCTACTTCATCTCTGCTTCAACTCCTACTTGTAAGTGGCATACTAGCGTCAGATATCTCCTATTCTAAAAAAGCAAAGATGTTTTATTTTTTAAACCAGTGCTAAATAATTCATAAGTGCTTACTGAAGAAGTACTTGGGCGGAGCAGGAAACTATGAGCCATCCCCACCTGTTCAGTGACTACCTAAAAGTTACCGTAGTAGTACAAGTTGAAAGGAGAGGAAAGCTCCGCTGCTCTTTTGAAGTCGTTACTGAGAAATATATGTTGTGTGTTGGAGAGATGTATCTTAGTATCAAAGTACATGCAGTTATATCTTGAGTAGTAGTTCCCTGAGGTATATGAGTCGAGTTAGGAAAAAAGTTTGGTGGATTTCACATTATTTTTAGAAAAATTACCTTGTTTCACAGGTAGGGAGAAATGTTATCAGTTTTCCTGAGATGAATACCAAGAAACTAGGAACATAAAAAAAAAATACTTAGGCCGTGCCAGTAGTGAGAGGTTGATTTGCAGCTTTGATAAGGCAATTGTTCTGTGGGAGAAGGATTTATCTGCAGTGTGTTTGCACTCCTGATCTCTCCTTCAACTTCAGCTCTGTCACCATTTCCTCCGAGTGTCCTGGAAACCCTCAAGCTCTGTGCTCCTGAGAGTAAATATCCTACCCCTAGTCATGTAGTAGTGTTTTGTTGTTTAAGTAGATACTGCTTTTTCCAATTTCTAGCAGAACTTATTTCTTGAGTTATGTTCAGGTTATCTTTTGGTATATAACTTAACTCTCCAAATGCTCTCACGTAGTTGGACTTTTACAAAGAAATAACAATATAACAGCCTACAATATGAAAACTGTTTTCCTAGTTATAAAGCAGTTTCCCTTCTTTATTGGACAAATGGATGGACAGGATGGTCAGTATTGTGAGAGCTAAAGATTTCTTTGCAGAATGTTTTATGCTTAGATGCTTGGATCAATGGCTGTATGGTTTTTTATGACTACCTCTCTTTATATAAGTTGAATTATGAAAAGTATAAAAAACACATTACATTAAGGGTATTTCTTGTATTTTTTGGTCATTTTGTCATATTTTCTGATAACACATTCTTATCTGTGTCAAGTCCCAGGCTTAACTCAAGCAAATGGTTTCTAAAACAGATGCACAATGGCTATTGCTGTGTGATATTTGGAAGACATGAAATTCCATGAAAGGTACAGTCTGCCTTCCACTCTCCAGAATGGAAGTTCTTCTTATGGACCCATGTTTAGTCATGTTTAGAATATGTCACATATTAGACCTAAAGCCCATACTAAAATACTAATTTTTTTTAGTTAAAATAAAATGTTAAAGCATTAAACATTAAAAAAAAAATCAAATGTGAAGTTCAATGCAATTGCGAAGTTGTATCAATACTTGTCCCAGTGATTTACTTTGATCTCCTTGTGTAAAAGAAAGTGTACAGCAGTGATAACATATATGAGAAATATAAGGAGCCCATCTGTTGCTCCTTTCTGTGCTCTATTGCAACCCAAGCAAGGCAAAGGAACAAACCCTTTTCTTAAGATTAGCAAGGATCAGAAGTTACCTCCCTGGCCAGTCTGTCTTGTTGCATCCCAAAGGTGACGTGTAAAGCAGAACAGTTTGCCTGGTCTTCCCCCCGAAAAGGGCAAACACAAAACATCTACTAGCAATCTCTAGGAGGTGGAGTTAAGGAGGCAGAACACTCAGCTCTGCAAGGAAGGAAAACCCAACTACTTCAGTAAACTTATATTTACTATAGTGAGAAATATTAATCAAAATTTTAAAAATCATCAAAAGCTACCATCCAATTAAAAATAAGCCTCCCCTGTCACTAGTCTAGTGGATAATTATCCAATTAGAAATGTTGGAAATGTCATTACTGGAATTAGATTAGGAAAATTTCACTCAATAGAGCAAGAGTCTCCCTGGTGACGATGGCTGGGGGTATCTGAAGGGGCAGTGAAATGCCCTGTCCCTGCCTCCGCATCCCTTGGCATGTTGTTGGCCGCAAGGGGAGAACTCCAAGGGCAGTTCTGGGGTTATGTGCCCAGACACATCACATGGTGTTATTCCAGGGCATAAATTGTATTTGCTAGCGTGGATATCTTGTGAGAAATAGTGCGCTGGCACTCTACGAATCTGAGTCAAGTATTCTCTATATTTAGTTAGTTAAATATAGCAGTAAAGTCAACTGGGAAATCTTAAGCTCTGCTGTGGAGAGCAGAGCTATTAAGAAGCCACACAGCTGTGGCATATAAAATGGCGATACACTCACCCATTGGACCTCTGTCTCATTTGCTCAGCTACCCATATTTACAGTAAAAGCACAGTGTTTCATCTGTTTATTCATATGATACCATTATTGAAAATGTTCCTTGACAAATCGTCTATCAAGCAAAAGTGTTCGTCCATCGGATGCTGGTTAGCCTGGCCAGTGACTCTGAGCGTCTTCTATTGATATGCCTCGGTCACAGAAATATGACACACTATGAAAGACTGAGAAGGGCTCCTGCTGAGATCTCAGGATACTATTGATTTCTTTGATGACAGAGGCAATCAGGATGTTTGTGCAATGTGTGTATTTGACAAATACAAGCCACAGGGGTGTTTAAGTTGCAGTAGCAGAAAGACTCCATCTGCTTTACAAATTTCATAACATTGATACAGAACGTGCACAAACTGCTCCCCAAATGCTATTAGTTGCCAAGCATAGTTATCATAAGTTGTGGTAGAAGACTTAAAACCAACGTGAATTACCAAGACTTTATATTTTTATAGGAGACAGAAACAAATATCCTCAGGTTTGGTTTTGATGCCCGTTTGAGGATGACGTTTACCTAGTAGGCTGTAGCCACTTAAATCTGAAACTCCTCCACTGAAAGGACTGTATATTAATTTCCAAATGGCTGTGTTTTGCATTCTTGCCTTTCTGAACGATACATCAGGTAATTAGTGTGCTCCCTGAGAGAGGTCGGTGCATCTTAGCAACCAGAAACTTCATCACTTGTAGTAATTCTAATACTGGTCCTCAGTGTCGCTAGGAAAAGTTTATTCAGCCTACACAGAACTTCTGAAACAAAACTTTGAAGTTTCAGATCAATTTCTGAGAAAGCAAGTTCTCTCCTATACCTGTTTTGAGATCCAAACTGAGCTTTTTGAGGCCTTGGTGGGAAATAAATCTGTTCTGAGCAAACAGTTAATTGATACATGTGACGGTTTTCTTCAGTATTTCTTTCTTTAGCTATATTCACGTCTAGGTTCCTTGCACTTGTTATTCACCCTGAGCTGTGTGTCAAGATTCACATGCTGTCACAGTTAATGCACAAGGAGTGTAATTACCAGTTTCCCCTGGTTCATTTTTCAAATGTTTTGATTTTGGCATAGTTGTAGGTTCTTACCTGTTCATCTTTACATTTCTATTATAATTCATATCAGTAGAAAGACAAAAGATAAAGTAACATTCTGCTCACATCTTTGGTATGTTTTCTTGCAACCCGTATTGCCACCAAAGCCTATTTCAGATGCTCCTGCTCCTCCTCAGACTCTTATTTGTCATTGATGCAGTCTACCATCCGCTCAGTTGCACAGATGCAACTGTTTGTGGGTCTACACAGTAAAATGGGTCGTGATACTAACAGGTTTACTTTTTTTTTTTTTCAAAGGAACACAGGGGAGAGGGCAAAGCAATAAAGTTGAGGGCAGGTCAGCTCTGCTTCTAAGGTGAAAATTATTTATGGAATTACATCTGTATCAGTTATAATTCATCTATTGTGCTCCCTAGTTCAGACAATACCACAATAGCTAATACAGCGTAGTACAGTAATGGCAAGACAAAATCATATATATTGATGGTAGAGCCATTCCTTTCCTGATAGGCCCCAGCCAAGCACTTGCCAGTTGGTGCATATTTATATTCTAAGTATTCATGGATTAGGGAGTGGCAGCCTCCTGTTAGGTTTGTCTCTGTGTTAATCAGTTATCTTTTAGTGGCAGAAACTGAACCTCCACTTTGACCAGTGATGTACCACTGCAGTGTATAGCACAGGGGAAAATGAGACTGTAGATGACACACTAACTTTGGACCTGGTTTTGGTCTCAGTAAAAGTCCAATCAGAAGGTGTCCACAAGAACTGCACTTCCAGCACTGCTTCCTGTCTTTCACTTACGCTATTTTGTCATTTCCTTTTTCTTTTTCCAGTACTTGCTGTGGGTTCCCATGGGTGTTTTATGTACTGCGTAGCATCAGAAGTTTTTATACAAAATACCTGCAGGACTGAGGTCTGAGATCATGCTATCTTTGTTTTATTTTGCTCTGTTGGGTCTTTTTCCCTCTAAAAAATAAATAGAATTTTGCTTTCCTTTGTGAGATCAGGTTTTTTTCTTTTGCAGAGCTCTGTCTAATGAGGTTATTTTTTGTGCTGAGAATCCTGCTATGATAAGGAAGATAGCAGGAAATCAGCCGAACCCCAGTGAGCTCTGTTCATCCTTGCGTAATTGTGAACAACATCTGATTTTGTTTAGCTTCTCTACTTTGCGGCACTCTCTGGCAATCCTATCAAGCCTTAATTCAACAGCCAATGATTTTTTATTTGTTCCCTGGGAGAGTTTTGGGGGCTCTGGGTGCAGGTTATTGATGAGACTGACTTTTATTGCTCAGGAAACACTGACACTGCCCTTTGATAACTATTCTTTTGTCTTCTGTCTAGCGAATCTTATGACACAGGTATCCTTGGCAGCAAAATGCTGTCACAGGTGGACTTGCACTTAAACTCAGAAAAAGCTGATAAAATGTCTGTGTGAGTGACTAGATTGTGTTTTAAGCTGTTACACAAAAAAAAAGGGGGGGTTGTAAAAGATTTCTAAACCCAGAGGGACTCATCAATACCTCTGTTACATCATGCTTTCTAACATCAAGTGCCAAATTTACTGCTGCACAGCAATCCAGACTTACTGTTCCTTCTCTCCATCAGCGAGAATGGAGAATCAGTCCCTCACATTAGGCAGACAAATGAAAAGGCTGTTAAACTGCATGGAAGTGATCTTTATATTGCCTTGTGTTTTGTGCATCTGGAGTGCACTGTGTCAAAGTGAGTAATGAGTGTAAGTAGAATGGTGTTACGGCAATAATGAAGACAATTTCTGAGTTGGATGGTCAGTAAATGTGTTGGAATCATGACACTAACAAAGAGAAATGTTCCTATCTACACCTATTGCTTTATCTTTCTCTTTAGATCAATAAACTCACTCTAGCTGCTTTTTTTGCTTTCAACTGTACAGTTGAATTGTGCCCTGTGCTTCCCTCTGTCTCACAATGCATAATGCAAAAGGTTCTCCATGTCATTACAGGAAATTCAGCCTCATTTAATTTATAGGTGATTTGCATTGCCAGCACCCAAAATCAGTGCCCTGCAACTCCATTCTTTTAATTTCTCTCTCTTTTTCAGAAGTTAGGGAACACGTTTCCTACCTGAGTTCTGTGTAGTGACCTGCACACCATCTTCCCTTATACAGAGAAAAAGAGACTGAGGCTCTCTACAATGTAGTCTTCCCCCTGCTCTGATTTTTTTTACTTTCTCTTGCTCCTTTTTCAGGCCCTATAATCACCCATTTGTGACATAGAAAAGTTAGTCTCTTAGCTGCCCATCTTCTGCATATTGCCCAAATAGTTTCTGATGTCTGCTTCATGCTGATTAATTTCTCTGCAAAAGATCCTGCATCTTTAAAGCAGAGATCAGAACTGATGATTACCTGTAATGATATTGCCAATACAGTTTACTGCTAAGTGAAAATAAAGGAAAAAAAGAGGGGAAAGAAATGGTTGTCAGGCAATGAGTAGGATGAAACAGGTGGTTTTAGGAAAGTTTTTTAAGGTTACAATAGCAATAGCACTAAGGGATACAGATCTGTTGGAAACCTCCACGTCTGTTGTTCTGAATTGCTAACAATACACTTGGTTGCATTTGGAAAGGAGATGCTACAACATCCAATATTTTTGCCTCATTTTTTATACCAAATATATGGTATCCAATTTGAAGTATTAATCAAAAGATTTTTTGTTTTTATTTTTTTTATCCACTAGATGTCCATGATATGTAAACAAACTGGTTTTATCTGCCTGAAAGGTTGCAGTAGTTTGTGGTACTGGACTGGAGTCCACATCACTGTAAGTTCTGCAGCGCTAACTCCTGCAGGCAGATCTGGGGGCTTGTTGCACTCGAACAGGCACCTGAAGTCTGCTTACTCAGTTAGAAAGAATTTGGTTTTGTGTTCGCTGACAATCGCAATGGGCTTCAGTGTAAGGTCCAATTTAAGTTGAAACTGCCTTCCCCTCATCCCCATCTCACAAACTGGAGAATGAGGGACACAAGGAAAGCAAAAGAGGAGGAGAGACTCCACCTTCTTCTTCCTCCACCTCCAGAAGGAAGGAAGGATGGGCAGTTCCCCAGTAATTGCCTCACCTCTCATTTGGAAAAGCAGCCAGAAGGATTAGAGTGCACAACTCTTAACTGTTGATACCAAGCCTGTGTTCCCAGCACTGGGAGAGGGAGTTTGACCCACTACAAATGGGAGAGCAATAGCTACAGCTGAGTCCTCACTATCTTTTGTCAGTGTCGTCCNCACGGGGGATAGCTGGGACTGCACAACACTCCAGGAGTTTGACCCACTACAAATGGGAGAGCAATAGCTACAGCTGAGTCCTCACTATCTTTTGTCAGTGTCGTCCTTTCTCCTTTGCACAGGGGGTGCCGTTACCTTGCCGCTGCTTGTACCTTGTCTTTCCCAGTCCAGCCCGTGCTGCCTCTGGGAATGACTGAGCAATGGCTGCTTTGTTCTGAGCTTGGGCTCAATTCTCCTCCTGAGGGAGCCATGGGAAGGCTCTCCCGTGGGTGTTTGTGGGAGCTCTTCAGCACTTTTTCCTACTGCTAGCAGGAAAGATGTCCTTAGTTGTTGCCATTCCAATGCTGCTTTTGTTGTGGTAAATATCATGGTGTATTCTGTTGAGCACTGTGTGTTAAGTGCACATGCTGGCTATCATTTTTCATTGCCCTAAATCTTGTAAAGTCTTTGTGCCAGTAGAAAATGGATGTCAGATGCTGATCTAGCTGTATTTTGCACCCAGGATTTGTTGGTTTATGGTGTGGTCGGATAATTTTTAAACGTATATCTAAAGTACCTCCTTCCTTGGAGACAGATATTTAAAATTAGCTGCTTAGAACGTTAACTTCTTTCACTAATATGACTGATCAAAATGTCTAACTACTTGAGATGGTTTATTTTGTAAAATATTTAGCATATCTGTACTGTGACTTATTACCTATCAAATTTCATATGCATGTTTAATGGTCACAAACAGGACTTGTTTACCTTAGTATAATTTGGATTCTGCACTAAAATATTATCTTTTCCCCCTTTGTTTAACTCTTTCAATATAGTGCTTAGAATAACATTTCCCACTTTCGTTCAGCCAAAGCTGGACTGCTCTCATTTACACAGTGGAAAAGAGGGAACAAAGATGAGGGCAGATTCTGGGTCAGTGAATTACTGACGACATGAGTACCATCCCAGGTGAAACGGAACTTCTCTCTAACTCATTGGGAATTAGTAGATGAGCAAAAAATATTTTCTTTTTTTTATTTCCTCTGGTTTTACTTAATGTTTATGAAGTTTTTTCTTGGCTCCCACAACAGTGGCCTCAGGAAAAATGGCTGTGTAGAAAAGAAATTAAAAAATAACTAAGCTGTTAGTGCAATACCAAATATTTCCAGAAAAGGTTAAATGTCCCATGTGGAATCATCTGCTTCTAATAAAAAATCACCTTGGTGTTCCTACACCTGTTGTGCCAAACTGAGGGAGTTTCATGTGCCTGACCAGAAAACACTGACATATATTCCTATTTAGGTGTATTTTTTCATCTCTATCTTCCTATTGTTCTAAGTAATATATTCCATACAAGGTGAATTAAGCAACATCCTTCTCAACTCTGACATTTTTCCTCTTATGGCTCAAAAATAAGTATAGACTGGTATTCCACAAAAGTACACACTGAATCATTCCCATTAATTAAGGATTGCTTTTACATCCACTTCAAATTATTTTAATAATAGTCTTGAGATTATCTGTTTTGTTAAGCTGAAATATATGAGCAGCTGTGTTACTCCTACAGCTTTTGGCAAGTTGCAGGAACGTGGCACCTATGCGCAGCATCAGGGTCCTGGGAGAGCAGATGTAATTGCCCATCCATGCAGTTCTTTTGCATACCTGGGGCCTGATTGCACAGTTAATATTCACATTAGTATTTATTTTATTGTTACACTGTGATTCTCAGCAAGCAAACACTTCTGGCAGGTTGGTAAGAGTAGCAGAGCTGGGTCTCTTGTGGCTTTTTTTCATTGAAGAGCCTGAAGTTGGTGGTATTAGTCATCTGCTTAGTCAAGCATGTGCCTAAGCACCTTGCTAAACTGAAGCTGTAACATGGAGACCACCATAAAAGTCTGTTGCCTCCTGGCTGTAGATCAAGGGTCTGAATGCCAGCGCAGTCTGCCTGACCTTTGAAGAGCTTCAGTATTAGCAACAATGAGCTGTTGATAACTAAGGTAAGATAACTAAGAGGAGATAGTGCTGCACTGTAATGGCTAAGATTCATTTTCATAATGAGAGCAATGGTGACAACAGTAACAATTGCAATACTGCTTGGGCGGCCACGAAGAAAATACCTTTTTTTTAGGATTGCCAGCATGCTGATGACAGGCCTAGCGCTACTCATTTTGACAAATGCAACTCCCTTCATCCGGATGCTACAGTATTTTCAAGAGCAGGTAGGGGTCTGATGTCTTCTTAATATAGTTTTCCATATACATCCCACTTTGTGTTCTGATCCACCTCCTGGCTCCTAATCACTTCTCTTGTCTCTGATCTCAGTCTTCTGAGTGACCAGCAGGTTAAGCTGTTGCAGCAGATCTCCCTTTACCATGCCAGCTGGGCTTAACTAAATCCCAGTAGCTGGGAGGCGGTGGTAAGCAGAATGGGGTTTCAGATGTTGATTATCTTTGAGGCCCACCTACAAATCTTTCGTAAAGCTTTCTTACTATATCTGAATTTTTATATAATACACCAAACATAATCACTGAAACGTGCTCAGTTTCTATGGTGACGGGTGCTGGTAGAGAACTCTGAGGCAGATGAATTCAAGAACAAAAGAGCGCAGGAATCCGAGAGACCGAAGTTCACTGTGCAGATCTAATTTGTCTGTTGTAATGTTTAAAGAATAGAATGAGGAACGCTTCAGGAAAAAGTACAACAAATGTAACTAACAAAGGATGTCATCTGGTACTAGCATACCTAAAGTTGCAATGTTCCTGCCCATGTTCATTTATTTCTTTTATGTTAAAAATAGTTGCATGGGCCTAAGGAAGCAATAGAGAAGTTGGCAGCTGAACTGGAACTGAACAGTCACTGGAAAGGGGTCTGAGTTTGAGGTCAATATTGTTGACCTCAAGGGTCAAAGTGACCTCAAAGGCCAAAGTGACCTCAAGGTGTTAGTGGGAATATCTGTGGGATCAGTGGAAATTCTTGGAAGACAAAAGCTGGTATAGGAAAGGTATGGGATAGCATCAAGCAAAAAGACAGAGCCATAAGGGAGGAGAAGTCAAGCAGCTTTGTACCAAGTCAGTTTAAAATTTGAGCTTCTGCTCTTGCCTCACTGCTCTTTTTGCCAGTATTTGACTGAGTAAGGATCATAAATACAGAAAAGGGTTGTTTGCATGGCAGGAAAGCCAAAACCACCCTACTTTTGCAAAGAAAATGGAAGGTTCTTTCAGCAGAAAAAAGAACAACAGCTGTAAACATTTTCCATACAGATGCAGTTACTGCCAGCACTCATTCTAACTTTCAGTGGTTTGAGCAATGTTTCAAAATACTTCTTTCACTTTACTTGCCTGAAATCACCGCTCTTTGGGAAGCGTTATGTGCTTGACTAATTTCCCACTATTTAGGTTCAAAAAAATGCATTTCCTCAAGCCCCGTATGCCAAAATCACAGCTACTGTAACAAAGCAAGAGGAGGATGGGCTTGAGCTCATTGACCACGAACCTGGAGCTTGACATTCTGCTGCAGTTACTGACAAAACTCTAGGAGGCAAATTGCAGCTTTATTGTGTTGATAAGCACAAGAAGCACAGTAAATGGTGGCTTAGTGAAATCCGTTTCCCTGTCAAAGGTCAGTAGAGTTTGTAAGTTCATCTGTTTAGAGAATAGCAGCCTAATCTATCCATTTGATGATGTTTGTAATTCATTCATGGCTAAAAGTTGACTATGTCCATTTTATGTGGAGGAAAGGGAGGAAAAATGTTAGGTTTTGGAATAAGGCATTGGGCTAGGAATAACTCACGCATTTTGTTGCTAACTCTGCTGCTCAGCTGTTACGTAGTATGCATTTGCAAACATAAGGCTGTATCTTGTCTGAATCTCAGATTTGAATTGGAAGGAAAGGAAAAAAGAAAATGCATTCTTGCCCAGTAGTTCAGGAGACATGTAGCAGACAAAGATTTACTGGATTTATTGCTGGTATTAGTTCCCCTGTAACGGGCAGGGAGAGGGAGAAGGAATTCTTTGCACATTTTGCGTCCATGTGCTTCTCTATATGCACCACTTAAGTATGTTGGAGGCATTTTCTTGATAACAGGAACAATAGTTGAGATGGGAAGGAAAAAAGCCAGGAGTAACGCCCCCTGTTTTTCCACTGCTCTAACAGCGCTTGGTCCCAGATCCGAGTTTGAGCTCAAGAATACATTTTTCTCTCCAACTGGTGTTCAGTTGTCCTGGAAGGCAGTGTACCGTGCTGGATTTCCTTAAGGATTAGAATGGACTGCACGCTTATTAGATTAAATGCAATTTATCTAACCGCTTTTTCATTATTGTGTTCCAGCATGTTACAAAATGTAAAGAACAAGATAGATTTAGCAAATGTAACTTGCTGCAGTCTCAGAGTTCGCTATTTTATTGGAGACTGCCAGCCCCTAAACATTTTTGTAATATGGCAAAGACGGGACTAGGAGATTAATGAAGTTTTAAAATCCTTTCCTAAGCATTTTGTAAACTCTAATATGATATGACTCAGTAATTACTGGAAACCTCAGAGAGACAACTGTTCAGATGGAAGAGTTTTTAATAAACCTATTAACTTAGGAAGTGACGTGAAGTGAGTGAAACTTTCAGGAGTTTCACTGATCTTTACCTTTTTTTAGTGGTCTTGTGGCCCTCAAGAATGTTTTGTTTTAAAAAGATGCGGAGTCTGAATATGATCCTTACAGGGAAACTAAATTGTCTGCAGCTTCACATAAACAGATAGTTACATTTAGCAAGTGTTCCTAGCTTACTGCGAACCACTATTTACTAATTAATCCCTTCTGGACAGAGGTATGGACTTGGTGAGACTGTTGCTGCAGGAATGCTTGCTGGATTAAGAAATAAACGCGAAGTCTACCAGACTTCCAACATTTATATAGAACCGTCTGTGATTCACTGCCTTTAGAACACCTGTGTGTCTCCCCAGGAGTGGTCAGTGCACCGTAGTTGCTTAATACCTGTTATGGGCTGCATTGTTAATTGTGGATAGTTACACATTCCTGGTTTCTGCATTGTGATACATCTTCCTCTTAGTTTTTACTATCCTAAATATATACTCAGGAAGTGATGTATGCTGATTGAAAGTCTTTTTCAAAGTGACCGAAGCTCTGGAATTAAAATGCTCACAAATTATTAATTTTTTTGCGAAACCAAAAAGAATCAGTGTAGGTACTGTACAAAAGGGATTAAGACTTTAAAAATGCAAATGCTTCCCTTGAGATATATTCGTGAAACTGTTATTCATGTGGTAATCAGATAAGTATGTAATGTGCTTTTTCTTCTCTCATTGTGTATACCATCTTTGTGAGTTTCTTGTATTCCAGTCTCAGGTTATTGATTAGTTGCTCAGATATAGCTACTTGGTTGGAGGTGGAGGAAAGGGGGTGGATTTTTATTTTTTGTCTGTGAGTTTATACTCATTGCTTAGCTTTTTAACAGGAGGAGCTTTATTCAGGAATGTGTAGTTTGTGAGACATCTTACTGTCTGAACTATTTGGTATTAGTCATCCTCTGTAAACTGTTTATTAAACTGAGCATAAACAATAAGTTACACAGAATAAATATATAGAATAAATATTTTTAGGTTACTGTAAGCTCTTAAGTCTTCATTTTACTGAAGTAGGATTCTCTTTGTAAACTGATGTATTCAGAGCACAGTTCTGATGCTACCATCATTTAAAGCAGCATAAAAAATAGCAACTGAGATAGTCAGAGTACTTACATTACTGTGAAAGGCAAATGTCAAAAGTGCTTATGAGCTACTGTCTTCATGATGTGATTCTGAAACAATGGCTAAATGTGCAAGATGCACAGATCTGGCTTGGTGCAGTGGAGTCAGCTGAGATAACTGAATTGCTGAGCTGAGAAGTCTCCTTGTTATACCAGCCCTTTCAGGGCAAGAGGGAAGAAACTACAACCAGACTGAGGCATTCCCCTCCTTTTTCTCTCTTCTGTGAGACTGAGTAGCTGTGATGTTTGCTGTAACCAGGGAATTGTGGGTTTGTGGTTTTTATGCCATTTATACAACTGATGAGTTTCTGATGTATCTTTGCTTGGAGTTCATGAAATAAGCTGTCCACGTTCAACACCAGATGCATGCACTGTGAATGTGACAAAGGTAAACCTGCCCCACAGGAGCTGTAGTTGCTGAACACAGTACAAGTCAGAGTGGTCCTCAGTGGGTGAGTCTGTGCGGCCACCCTGAGTGCACACTGACCTGCTCTAGCCACAGGTGGCCACTGCAGACACCATTTCTGACATTGACAGTTTCCTGCCTCGCCTCCAGCTGCCCCTCTGGAAAGGCAAAGGTCTTCTAAGCCTTGTGTCTATCTGCCAGGCCCAGGAAGGTGTCCTAAATGGTAGGACATGCCTGTGTTTAGGAAAATGAATTCCACCCCAGGTGTCAGAGCTGAGGAGTAGTTTTAGCTCTGACTGTCCAGTTTTCCTGTAAGGGAATCTCTTTCAGAAGTCACACCTTGAGTTTTTTCTTAGTTTGATGGGGGGGGTTGCCCCCTCCTCATTCTGTCACTCTCTGATGGAAGGTAAAAACTACTGCAGCCACTTCACTACCTCACTTGCTCAGTAAGCACCATAAGCCCAGCAGCAAAAGCCTTCGTCGCAAATCTGACAGGTGCAATGTTTTAAAACAGGTTTTAAAAGTGATTATTCCTTTCTATTTCACACGGTGGCAAGTACAGCTGGACCATGTAGAGTTTGAGCCTCCCCAGTACATAAAAGGTGTTGACATAGTGGCGTGAGTCCAGTGGAGGGCCACCAAAGCGATCAGAGGCCTAATGCACCTGTACTGTGAGGAGAGGCTGAGGGAATGGGTTTGTTCAGCCTTAGAAAAGACTATGAGGAGGTCTTCAACTCCCTGCTGCGAGAGTGGAGAGAAGGTGGAGCCAGACTCTTCAGGGGAGAAAAATGACAGAGCAAGAGGTAAAGGAGCAGAAATTGGAATATGACATAATCAGGTTAGGAAAAAAATGTCACTGTTTGGGATGTACTTCAAGAGGATGCCCAGAGGAGTTGTGAAATCTCCATTGTGGAGGTAACTCAAAAGCTAGACAAGGTCCTGAGCAACGGGATTTAAGTTCACCCTGCTTTAAACACAGAGTTGGACCTCTGAAGGTCATTCCAGACTGAATTATTCTGTAATTCTAACTACTGACCTGAATAAGAATAGGCCAATGCACACGCTTCCTTATTTTACCAAATCTGAGCCCAAAGCAGAATGCAGTACACCTTCAGAACCCATCAGAACTGGCTGCAGTACTGTTTTAACTATAAATTCCAGTCACTCCTTTTAACTAAGTTTCCCGGGTAAATTGCTGCATGACTCTTAAGCTTTTAGAGCTCCAAGTTGTCATTGTTATTCAAATAAGTATGCTTTGCTAGAGCTCACTTGGGAAATTAAATAAGTGTAACTATGACGTGTGTATTGGTCCAGTAAATCTATTGTAATACTTTCAGAGACTCTCAGAGGGCAGCTATATCACATAGTATCCTCATGTGTGATGCTTGTACTCAAAGTTTTTGGGTGAATCACTAATACAAGCGTCAGGACTTGCATTTAGTGGACTTCACAGTTTTACTACAGCTGTTACATTTCCATGCCTGTTTGCTATGCTTTTTGCAATGTTTCCATGAAGTTTTAATGAATGTTTTTATTTCATGCAGTTTAGTGCTGTCTTGTTCATGATGCAGTTCAACAAAAACACTTCCAGTTAAAAATTCTAAAGAACTAATAGCAAAAATGTTCTGTGTAATTGCTGAACTGCAACATTTGACCATAACAGCGTTCTTGTACTGTTCCTAGCCTAAGTGTTATACATCAACTATATTATTTAATAATAAAATTAAAATAAGTAATTTAACTAAATTGTTTACTTTAATGAAGGTGGGACTCATTTCCTCAGTAGATGTTGTCAAGAAACACTCCTGCTTCTCGTTTCATACCATTTCTTTAACCCTATTTGGGTGCCATCTTAATTTTGCCTCATTATTCTTACTCAGAAACATTTTGATAAAGTACTTTTGCTATAATTTAATTTTAAAGAAAACTGACACAACCTCCTAAAAGCTCTAATTTTTAATGCACAATTCTGGAGGTAATTATGCAAGTTACTTAAGACAGTGTGAGTGCATAATACTATGGTATATGGGATGAGTTGGTCACATGAAGTAATGTCTATCCAGTGACTTCTTCCACGGCATCTAACTAGATATTAACCTAAGAAATTTGATCATGAAAATCTTTTTCTATAAAATTAGAATTAAAAATAAAACACAGCTTGACAAATGCAAAGGGAAATCTATACAAATACCAGTATTATTCAAGTATATGAGTCCTGACAACACCTCTGTTTTTTCTTCAAAAGAAACAGCAGTAAGTAACTGAGATCTGTCAAATGCTTTTGCATGGTTCATTAGCTGTATTGCCTCCACATTTTCACATTTTTTAAACATTTTAAGTGCAGTCACTCATTCAGATTTTGACAAATCGAGCTTTGCTTCTCATCTTAAAATATGTCATTTACCAAGGAAAAACAGAATCCTGAGATTTCAGATCAAATTGAGGTTTTCAGAATGATTTTGCAAATAATTTATTTGTCCTTTTGTTGGGCAAATCCTTAAATAATTCCATTTTCTGGGAAAAATGCCATCATTTCAATTGTTCATCATTGCGTGGCAATATTTTAATCTCCTCCCAGAAAAAGCTTCTTTTTTTTGAGTAGAAGACATTCAAGATAGCATGACCAACTAGTCAAAGGGCATAAATATGTATGTCCTGTTGATTGGCCGGCTTCTTTTAAATGTACCCAGAACTAACAAAGTCAGTTCTGGTTAAATTTTAGCTGTCACTATACTATATACAACAAACTCTGGTTATACCTTTCTCTTATGAGTTTCAGTTGCATGGCCAAATGAGGTCATGTTGCAGAAATTACTGCACTATTAAAATTCTTTAAATGGTAGAAGAGTATTTTGAAATAAATCTTTCGATAACACTTGCTGTAGCTGAACAAACTGTAATATGAAATCCTGTAGGGGTCCTATACAGTAAATACAGTAAGTGATGAAAATAAAATGTTATCATCAGATAACAATAAAAAAATCTATTACATCAGTGATTTCCTAGAGTAAACTAAGCATGCATTGGTATTTCAATCATTTTCCTTTTAAAATTAACTGGCCATCTCAGGCAACACTTAGGTACCTTATTTCTTCCTCTTTTTTCAGTCTTGTGAGATTGGAATTTTGGGTCTGGATTTGGTGTTTTGTCTGAACAAGTCATGCGAGTTACATGCATCTCAGCAGCTCAGCGTTAGCCTCTGTCTAGGCTTGACAGCAGAGAGGAGGCTGCTTATTTGAATGGGGTGCAGAGAACAAGGAAGCAGATATCATGACATGTTCATCGTTAGGCTAAGAATGATGATGTGGTCACCATGCTCAAAGTAAAGACATCGAAGTTCCCCTAAGTATTATTCTTCTATGCCGGTTCCTGAAATAAATCCCTGCCTCTTTGTCACTCTCCAAACATCAATTGGGATGCTACCATGTAGAGAATGGAAGTGATACACTTGCTTCTTCTTGGACCTCTTCCAGCTCTAGGGAGAGAAAAGGAGCTAATCAGCTCCTGTGGTTTGGAAAATGCTGGCTTAAACATTTTAATTATTTGTTTGTTGCACAGGAACCACTGTGGTACAGTTATTGTAATGTTTTTATTTCTTGCTTCTAAACCCCTTTAGTACATCTGCATCTTCTCAAACCTCTGCTCTATCCTGAAACGTCTCTCACACAGACCAGTGCACAGTGCTAAGAAATCCTCTGGAAAACAATTCTGAAATCTTGATGAAATGCACATTCACAGGAGTTGAACATTCCCAGCTGTTTTCCTACTATTACCAATGCCCTCTTACAGAACAGCAGAATATATTCTTAAAGGCTTGAGCTGTTTTTTTTATCTGCTTCTTTGATAGGAAAACAAGAGATGTCCTATAGAAGTAAGGAAAAGATGGGGAAGAATGTATTGCAATGTGAAGTTGTGGGTCATGGGTATTTCCTGTAACCTGTGAGTTTGGGACTGGGATTATACCTGCTGTGTGCACATGAGCTAAACCCCATCATGCTCAATATAATGGTCAGTTGGAAAATATGTGGGTATGATTGGAATATTACCCTACTTATCCCAAACATGGGTGTGATTGCTGTTCTTGGCAGAACTGCTACCTGTATTTTAACCCTTTCCTCCTGTCTTTCATCTCTCCTGGTGTTCCACAGTCAGAGCTGGCTAAAATAAGAAATTATGGAAAAATCTCATTCATGACAAATAAGTTTTTGTTAACCTTTACTGCTTTTATTTTTTTTTTTTTGGTGGTTGTTGCAAAAATAGAAATCAGAGCCTAATCTTCATCCCAGAGTATTTAGCAGTGAATGGGATCACCTGGCCAAACTGGTTTCAGAACACAAAAGGTGAGATGCAAGGAGTTGTCATTCGACTCAGCTCCATCTGAGTCTTGGCAGATGCTTATTGATCCCTACCTATGCAGAGATAATTTGGGGAGAGCTGTGGAAATGGCTCAGCCTGGGGTGGTCTCAGCACTAAATTACACTAAGAACCACCCTAATGGTGCCTTTAACAAACAAAATGCCCTGAGTCATATCCCACCACTATTCAGTGAGTGTAAGAGCAGACATCACAAAATAAACATTGCTACCTAAGGGGCCATCAAACCACATGAGATCACCATCCCCGATAGTGTAAACCATTCGAGCACAATCCTGCCCAGTCATCGAAACAGGATATTTAAGTCCAAAGTTTTGGGGAGCAGAATGGGGAGTCTTCCTAAGATACAGCTGGTCTCTAGGAGATTATTCCCCTGCCTTATCCAGGACGCTGTGCAAGGTAACTTCTGGGATTGAGTGGCCTTACCCTTTCTCTCAGGTAAGGTTCAAATCACATACATATGATGTCTAGCATGCTCTAAGATTGTGATTTGTGCACTCGTTTAAGGTATTTGTATCTAGCGTGCTGGTGGTTTGTTTTTGTCACTTCTCAGAATCACTTGTTAGGTGGTAATGGTGTATTCTGTGAATTGTTGTTGTTCTTTTCCCGTGAATTGCAATAGTGCATTCTTCTATTGTATCCATAAGAAGTTGCAATAGTGGCGTATCGGACCTGTGAGTGAAGTCTAAATAAATTGTTAATTTGAACCCCTCAGTGAAGTCTATTTCTCTCCGCCACAAGCGGCTGCACAGTCCAGTTCATCTGGCATATCAAAAACTGTATCTGAATCCAATCTGAATCTGAGAAACAATATGAGTTGAAAAAAAGTCAATACTAGGAAAGGCTTCAGTGTCTTGTCTTGTTTTGCTATCAGCCTACATTTTCCTCAGTCAGTGCTTAGTATCTGGTTAAATTATTTGAAAGTCTAGATAAAGGCTGAGCTGTTTGGAAAATCTGGATCTCATTTTGCAGAAAAGCATCTCAAGAGTTTTTATTTTTTCAGCCAAAAGAAGTTAATGTCAAGCTTTATCCAGATAAACGGTCTCCCAGTGTTAATGTTTCACTGCCTGGAATGTCTTTGGACAGCTGCAATATTTGCAGCAGTTCTTTTAAATCATCACTTCTGTCAATTCGAAAATGCCATGGTATAAAGTTTACAACCTTTTTATTTTACAGTGCCACCCATTGTAAATGCTGCTGTACTAAGGACTCGGTCAATATGGCATTATCTAACGCGGTATCTCTTGTGACAATGGAAGCAGAATAATATCCTAGCTGGTGTATGTCATGTTGGCATGAAATTTCCAGGCAGATTGTCATTGTGGTGCAATTTGCATTTAACTTTTACCAAAAATGTTAAACGTTCTCCAGTCATTTTTTGATATACTGCTTGATTTCAAAACAGAATTCTCAGAAATGCAGTGCTTTGCGCCTTCTAGGTAAACCAAAGCAATAAGGAATTACATTGTGTCCAATGACTACCAGCTGAGGGGAATTTGCACCTTTTTGGGTTTTGGAACACATACCAGTATTCCAGTAATATTTACTGTAGAGCTTTGCAAAATCAGCTGTGATACCTCAGATAAGCGTGTGCTTTCACAACTGCATTTTTTGATGCCTCAGACTACCTCATAGACTATCTTACCATCTTTCTATCACCTAAAAGACTCTGCGTATTTGATGAAATTGGTTTAATGTGTAACACTACATAATTGCCAGCCTCTATGGCTGTACAAGACTCTGCTTTCTGTGCAGTCAGCCATGGCATACTGACTTTCAAAATGGGAAGGTGTAAGTGAAATTAATGGAAAGTTTGCTGTCTTTCAGGAGGATTTTGCATAATAGTAATAAAAATAATACAGCATATTGTTTGCATTTTAAACTTGCTGCTTAAAAAATTTCTCTGTATGGGTGATACAGGGTCTGAAATAGTCAAAATGCTTCTAAACTGCATGGAAACAGAAGATACAAAGTGCTTGTTCCATTTTCTCTCTACCTCTCAACCCACCTAAATGCACAGGCCCTGTTCCACAGACCCTGTCATTCATGTGAAACTAAAAAGCTCTGTCAACATGGAAATTCTCCAGACTGTCAATTCCTCTAACTAATCCAATTTCTACAGAAAAAGCATCTGCTGTGCTTTTACTTAGTGCTGTATTTGCTGATAGGAAGGGAGAAAGATATTGGTAGGGGATCAGGTCTGGGAGCTTCTTTGCAAATAACTAATAGAAGTAAATATAAAATAACAGTTAGTTGTGTTGAAGTAAAGCCTTTGGATCTACTCTGTGAGAATCTGTGTTACAGTTATAACAGGAAACTGTATAAGAACTTGGCCTGAAAACATAATGGAGTTAGTGATTCATCTCATGGGATAATCTTCCTTCAGTGGTTTGAGCAGATATCGCTCTACATACTATTTTCAATCTTTTACTCATTCCCACTGAAATGAATAGAGCTTCTGCACCATTGATTTCAAAACCATTTCATGTAGCAGGAAGAATGTATAATAATAGTAGAAAGACACTCTGTAGTAAGAAAAGTAGGTTGTTTGTGTGTTACGCATGACTCAGCAGAGCCCAGCTTTTGTAACCGTTCAGACAAAGTGCTCCTTTGGCAGTTAATCCTGCTCCCAGTAAAGTCTTGGCCTCAGGCATCTTGCCATATGTTTGAGGTGGGAATGACGCAATGGGAAACCCGCAGCTTTCTTCAAGGCTGAAACAGAGCAGGACTCGCAGCACTGTGATACAGATTAATTACTACCTTAAAATCACTAATGAACTTTATTGTTATTTAAAATTAATTTTATATTATGTAATCTAACATAATCCCAGGATCCTAACTTCGATGCACTACCCAATGTCAAGAAAGAATAATAAGTGGTCCAGTCAAAAGTAAAATGGATGTACTAAAATGTTTTCAGCTCTCTGCTGCATGGGGCAGAGAGAGGCAGCAAGCAGAGCAGAAGAGGCATCTGCTTATCTGTCCTGTCTTCAACTAAAATATCTGAATTTCTTCCTCCCATCTGAGCATTGTCCTTTCCATCCCTTCCCGACCTTTACGTGGTGACTTGGTCCTTCCCCAGAGCGTGGGGTAGGTTCTGCCCTCCCCCTGAACCCTTCAGCATGAGTTAGAAACCTTGACTCTACCAACAGAGGCTGGCAGCCTCTTCACAGCGGGCTTTCTAAAGGATTGCTTCCAACAACTGACTGGACTGGAATTAAGAAGAAAAGAGATTTCTGTCCAAGTATTTTTACCTTCTGCTGAATACAGAAACCACCTGGCTTTGTTCACATTTTTGTATTCAGATTTATTTTGTTTGGTCTGATGTGCCCTTGTCTTTTATACTGTAGCCGTAGCATCCCTGATATGAGTAAACAGGCATCGGGGACAAATTTTTAAAACTATCCAAGTGCCTAAAGAGGCAGAAAATCACTCTGGAATTTTGGCTTCATGTTTAGGTGCCTAAATGTCTTTAAAAATCTGAAGTCTAAAACTTCAGTTTCTGAAATTGTACTGTGTCAGAATCCTGGCTTTTTCCTGGAAGAAAATCATCTACAGGAGGAAGCGGGGGGAGGGATCAGTAGCACGGATGCTCAGACCTTACTTACACAGAAAAGACAGAAAGTTTTACAGAAGTATATCCTAAAGTTCAACAGTCTGAAAAGAAAAAACATATCTGCCAAAATATATGCTTTTTAAAATTTTCATATTTTAAATTGATCTGGTGGGGTTCTGGCAGTTTTCTGAGGCCTAACTCATTTTTGAAACAGTGGTTTTGGCAACATTATGTTCTTAAATACCCAGCCTGAATCACTTACCCTCCTGCTGAAGTAGGGAAGATTTTAGCACAAAGTAGCAGCTTCATGTCTGAATATCTCCATTTTTGGCAGCTTGTATCTCATTCTATTATTCAAGCATGGGGGAAGGATTTGAATGCAGAGTGTTGGGGTGTTTTTTTAGTTTGTTTAATTATTAGCTTAGAACCAAAAATAGCGCAAGTCCTGATTTACTTTAACACTAAGGGCCCTATTCATAGAATACATGCCACAACCATGACAGAATTGCATAACTTAGGAACATAATAACTGTAATTACTGGAACAGCAAAGGTCACTGGGTCCATCATCATTGTTTCTTAATTTCCCTTTTACTTTTATCCCTTTATGTGTATAGTCCTATTTTATCCATTCCTTCTTTAAACATCTTTTCTTGTTATAAGCATTAGTTAATTCACTGTCCCTGAATTAAGCATCACACCAACTTTTCCTGAATATCTCCATTTTCTTTTTTTCTAAATGCTATAACTTTTCTATGCTTCCTTCTTCTGCTTCACATTTCTATTTGAATTTTGGTGAAAGTGGTGGTGGTCTTTTCATCAGCTGTCCTTAAAGCGATGCTTCAGCTGTCTACGGAATTTTTCCACTGTGGAAAAGCATTGCTTAACACAATTAAAATTAATATAATCACCTTCCTCTGCACAATATCAATTTGGCTAATAAGAAATTCTTGTATTTTCACTCAACTCTTGCCAGTTCAAGGCTACATAGCTGTTACCTCTCTATTTTAAAGCTGGTTTATTGTGGAGTCATGGGTCTTTCACCGCTTCCTGGAGGTTGGCTGCTGCTTACACTTAAGAAAAAAACTTGTCTCTATTACCCTGTTATAATATGGAGCACTGTCTGCAATGCTTCTACTACACTAAGGCATATTATCCAGGAGAGAGGTTAGAAATGCTTTTGGTACAGAAGACCATTACCAAGGCAGTTTAGAGCTTCCTTTCCTGTACAAGATCAGGTTTTGAAATATTTGTCTACTTAGCTCAAAAGGAATGCTACCAAACCAACACAAAACTATCTAGGGAGCTGTTTGATTTGCATCCTCATCTCAGTGCTGCACTATATTCAGTGGAATTTTTAAACTTGCTTGTGTGATTGTTCCCTTTCATCAGATAGGACACTGGAACTGAGGATGTTAAATAACTTCTAACTAAACCATATCAGGGATCTGTATCTATGCCATGAATCAAACAAGACTTCTAAGTCCCATATCAGAAACTTCGGCATAAGTCATACCTCTCGGAAAAAGTTAAGTTGTGCAGCATTCAGGATTCCTCAGAATTTGAAGGGTACTAGTTCTGGGAGATGTTTGTCTACTCTATTTTAAAAATTCATGTGTTCCAAACACATTTTATCATAGCATGTCATAGAAACAGTACAACTGACTGGCAAAGTAACATTAGTCTAGGATAAAGTGTCAAAACAGGGATTTCTTTCAAACCAGGAACCTCTTAGCAGTAAGCAGACTTACAAAAACAGGGCTAAAAGAAGCAGGTCAGATTATTTTTACTTATCTCCAAATTGAATTATAACTTTGGTAATAATGCTATGTCGTTTTTCTGAACAGTTCTCTTTATCTGGGAAACTCACCACACAATTCCCTTTTACCATACTTGGAATGTAAATTTTGCATTTGACTTGAAGGATTTTTTTAAGCATTATCATACTTGTCTTTCCAAAGAGCTTTGTGACCTGGTGCAAGTTTTCATTCCTCCTGTGGGATTTGGTAGGAAGGATTCATGTATTTTCAACTTGCTCTACTCAGTCAACCCTGCCCGGTGCATTACCATGTCAGGATCCTACGTAAGAGCTTGGGCACTGGTCATGATAGACCTGCCTGATGCTAGCGTTTTGCTCCCTGCAGAGAAAGATGAACTAGCCCAGCTGGAAGAGTATGCCCATGGGGACACCTTTGCCTTCTGCAGTGAAGATTTAGCTCCTGCTTATCCAAGCTGGTGAGATAGCTCACTGTCTCAAACGGTATGCAGTTAATACTAGGGTGAGGTCACCAATGTCCGGCTCAGGAAAGATCAGGGAACTGATAATGGATTTAAAGAAGCAGCAACATGGAAATACTGGGGGTAAAGTCAGTCTTTTACTGGGCTGATAGCTTAGCAGAGATCGTGGATCCTGAAACCTATTTTGTAATTTAATTCAGAAGAACTTCATCTTTATTTCAAACTCCAGGCTTCCAAATTGCCCCAACATTTCCTTTAAAATATAGCCTAAAATCTGTGTATACATAGCCATATTTTTGCACAATGACCATGATCTGAGCTGTTCCTGAATATGCAATTTAGACTCTCTGGTTTTTAAGATCGAAATTGTGGGATTCTTTTCATGTAGCATCTTTGTAAGCAAGAGCTTGTATTGGTGCAGTGTAATAAATTGTCAGGTCTCTCTGCAAATGACTTTTCTGCCCCAGTGGGGCATGTTAAGTAGGAAAAGTCATACTTGAGTAGTTGCAAGAGCCAAAAAGAGAAAAATAATATGAAGAAGTGAAAAAAACCTTGTTGTAAAGGAGATGTTTGATTTCTGTCACAAAGGAATTAATTCCCTTTGAAAGGTACTCCATAGCTAATTAATTCACATGCACCTAATGTGTGATTTCAATTTAAAAGTCTAATCCCCTTGCATGAGTTCAAAGAGCTTTTTTAAAAACAAAACATTTCAAATGCCTATGAAAATGCAAAGAAAATTGAAAGGAGTTAAAACTTAATTGAATTTATTATTTCCCCAAAAGTATGTCTAGAAAGGATTTGTGTGAATGGAGGTGTGTATATGTATACATGTAAATAGATTATGTATATGACAATAACTGAATGAGCTGACCTACAATAAGCAAGATGTTAATGAAGATTTCTTAATATTTACCCTTACAAAGTCTTCAAACAGATATAAAAAAAAATCTCAAATTACAAAAAAAACCATACCAAAAATATGAACTTTAAAGCAATTATACATAGAATTCCTGTGATGCTCCAGTGTGGTCAGGGAATTCTCTACAGAGTTATTTGAATGGCCCATCCCCAGAGCACTGCCTCTGAGAAACGGACTTGAAGGGCGAGAAACATGGAATAACAGAGAGACTAGTGCCTAGACTAGGAGAACGGAACGCAGTATACAAAGCAATTTCATTCCAAATGTTGGTCTTTTGACAATACATTTTTTTTTTCACTTTTTTTTAATTTTGAAGATTCTAAAAAAGAGAATGAACTATAAAAGTTATTTTCAATAAACATATAGGCATTGTTAAGCTGAGCTTTTAGTTTTTTATATCAAGTGACACAAAACTTCTATTTGTTAATTTGGAAACACACAGAAAAATCAGATGACCGTAGCCATTCAGCTATTTTCAGAAAACTGCATTTTTTTTGAGAGAGAAAATGCAATAAGTTCTCCCAGACCCATTGCATACTGAACTGCTTAAATATATTTATTTTATGCTCTATTATTTATTACTTTTCTCCTTCCTTACACTCTCATGCCAACTTCATTTATCTTTATTCAAGATAACTGGAGATGGTGGCAAGGAGTATTTGTTTGAGGACAAACACTTTTGCAAGATAATGAAACTAACTCCTGACCTTCAGTTAGGAAGAAGCACTACAGAAATAATACTATGAGGAGAAACACCAAAAGAATTAACCACAAGATCCCCCTCCAAGAGCTAGCACAAGCCTTGGGATGAGAATGTAGGTAGCTGGAAAACCTGCTAGTCATGGATATATTCCCTGCTTATCAGCAATTTCACATCTTAAGAAGTGCTACGGCTAGTACAGTTTAGGAGAAGGCTGCATTAAAAAAACCCAGGTTCTTTACATCCAAACATAGACTACAGTCTTAAAGTGTATTAATGCTGAAACCCGTATCTTGGTAGATGGACCAACATTTAGTTCCCAACTCTGCTGTTGCCTGTTTATTGCCCCTTAATCATCTTCATGACCCTTTGCTGGGCTCACTCCAGGGTGTCCGTGTCTGTTGTGCTGGCCGGCCCAGAACTGGACACAGCACTCCAGATGTGGCCTCACCAGTGCCAGGCAGAGGAGAATAACAACCTCCTGGCTACACTCTTCCCAATGTGGGGAAATGCAATTTAAAATCAAACTTTCAATTTAAATTGGAAGATGAGTTGAAACAGTTGTGATGATTTGCCAAGTTCCAATTTAACAGGTTGAGAATTTCTGACCAAGTGTGTTCTATCCCTCCCTGTCAGACAAGACAGCTATCTATGAAGCTTGAAATCTTGAAGGTTTACTTAATGTTTGTTGAGCATTTTTTATCCTTGTATGAATGCTGCTTATATAACTAAACAAAAAAACCCAAAAACCAAACCAAAAAACTCCCATGCTTCTCAATGTGAGCAATAACCTGAATTTTGCTGGCTAGCAGCTGCGTCTGAGTTCTATGTATGCAGGGGGCCTCTGAATATACACTTATTACATTGCTGTTCTCACAAAGTGTTGAAAGAGGATACAATAATAGGTCAGGACAGAGAGAGTATCAGAAAATCCCAGATAGATTTTTCATGTAGCTTATTGGAATCAAATATATCCTGGGGCAGTGAGAAAGAAAGGAGTTTTCAGTCCGAAATAGAACTTTTAAGATGTTTTTTCATCCTTTTCATAAAACATCTGAAAGTCTGAGGAAAAGTAGGGGAAAGGAGGATGAAGTAGGAGAATACCTTGAGGGATTAATGTTCCCGTCTCAAATAACACTTTCATATTTTGCAGCTTTCAAGCTTTCTGGTTTGTTTTATTTTTTTGCTCTGGGAATAACAGATTTGTTTCCCATAATGCAGAGGGTTTGGTCTGTGGGGTGGATGCTGTCCTAGCTGTGGTCTGACAAGTGCTGACTAAAGGAGACAAAACATTCCTCTCCATCCACTGGTGATGCTCCTGTTGATACAGGCTGGGGGTACTGTGGGCCTTCGCTGCGGCAAGGGCACACACTGAGGCTCAGCCACTAGCACCACTAGCTAGTGGCTAGTGGTCCACTAGCACCCCCGGATCCTTTCCATCAGAGCTTTGTGTGAGGCCTGTCTGAAGGAGCAAGACTTCACATGTGTCCTTGCTGCATTTCCTGAGGTTCTCCCTGGTCCAGTCCTCCAGCCCAATCCTAAATCTGTCTGAATGGCAGCCCTGCCTTTGAGCATCCTGACTTTACCTTATCTTAGTCAGTCCTCCTCGAGGAGTTTTCCTAAACTACAGAGAAAACTTATGAGAAATGTCTGGTAAGGCCCTTGGTAATATTATTTTTCTGCAAAAGCAGCAAAGGGTTCAGCTGCAATCGTGACATTTTAACTTTAACAATTTAAAATCTTTGCATTTGTTTTAGCTGATGAGGTGTTCCATTTTCTTTGTGATTCTGTACTTAAATGTCACATGGGTTCCTTGTTTCCTTATCCTCTCTCTTTCCCAGTCTACTAGCATATTTTTTCATGGATATCTTGGTATTTAGTTCTGGGCTGTTTATCATGTCTTATGTTCAACTTCAGTCATTTATGAATCTTAATAGTAGCTAAAAATCACAGCCTATACCCAGAGTGTTCACATGCCATTTTCTATTTTCTGCATACAGACCTTAACCAACATGTGCAAATCAAGGCTCTAGACACAAATGCCTATTTTCAAAAAGAAAATTGATGCATGTTTGGTTCTAAGATGACTAAATACAGGGCAAAGACTGAAGATGCATAATTTTGGACAATTAAGTTCAAAAAATATCACGTGGTTTATTTTTAACAGCTTCTGATTATTTTTTTAACTAATTGCTCTTGCTCTGATTCATATCTCTGCAGAGCTGTATGTATGTTTGTAGCGCAGCTCAGACTTCACAAACTGAGCAGTCAGCAGCCAGCAATTAGTCAAAGTCTGAGAAGCTTGCTCATATTAGTATTTCTGTTACAACTGTCACTTTGGGCTGCATGCAAGGCTATGACTAAATGTCTTTCTTAGAAATGCTTCTTAGAAGTGTAAGGCTGAAAACATTCTGCTCGCTTATAATAACCTTGGTTGTCTATTGGCAAAAAGGCAAAAACAATTTAGTAATAGCATAAATATCAAGCTGGTTTAGGCATACTAAGGATGCACTAACTGTGGCCAACAAGTATAGGATTGCTTACCTTATAAATGTTTATAATACCATCTTTGCTTTGATAATTATCACTTAATAAGACATTTTTGCTTCAGAAAAGGCTACAGGCAAAGATGTTAAAAGATTATTAAGGTTGCAAAACTAAGCATGCAGAGATTAAGAAGTGCCTTTTTATCCAGTTACTATCAATACGTTAAAAGATAATCTTTAATCACACAATCACATGTCGTATTTTCTATGTTTTCCTAGTGCTGGCAGTTCATTCAGCTTTTCATGTGAAAGCAGGGTGAAATATATCTACTAATAAAATAGCAGAGAATCTGGGAGGGGAGGAAGGAAACTGTTAACCTGTTCAGAGCTGCGTTGTCCCAGTAAGTCTGAGTTTGGTCTGTCTGAGTGCTGTGAGGAAAGCAAATGCTCTTTTTCTCTTGTTCCTGAAGGATCTCATTAAGTAGGGTCCTTTCTACCCGTCTTGTGTTATACGTAATACTTGAGAAATATAGCAGATCGTTACAGACTAGAAAGTGAAATCATGGTGGACGAGTCCGTGTCTGTCTTTAGGGAGGGTGAGTCCTGTGGAATAGCTGGTGCTTTACCTGCCGGGAAGGGAGAGCTCGGCCACCACCCCTGCCATGGTGGCGCAGTGTGGGTGACAGCAGGGTCCTGGCAGAGGGGTTTTGCAGAGATTGTACAGATTAATAATGCTGATATCTGGGAAACTTTTGCTGAGTAATGCAAGTGGGGCTGATAGATGTGATGTAAGCCAGTGTTCCTCCTAAAATGTAAAAATCTGCGTTTAAGATACTGGACCTTCTTAAGGAGACAAGAAGTCTGTTTTTCCTATGCCTCTTTCTTAGAAATGGATTAATATATTTCTTCAGTGGAATTTTCACATTGAACAAGAGTCGGTATGGCTTTAAGGAGAATTGGAGAACTGGCTTGATTTATATCAGATTTATGTACCAGCCTGAATCGTTAAAATTCCAAAAAGCGATAAGCAATTGAAGCCGAAGTCAAACAGGAAAGAATTAGAGGCATGGGAACCATCCAGTGTGTAATTAGTTTTTTCAGTTCCTCTTTTCTCCCTTAAGTATTGTTTTTTCTCTCCTGTCTCAAGGAAATGGCACTTTTTAGGTACAACAATTGTGTAAAATACTCTCAACTTTTTGGGCTTGTAGACAAAGTAACACTTGCTTCCCTTACTACATTCAGGCAGTTGCTGACTTTAAGCATAGATAGCATTATAAGAGGTGGAGAAGCTGTGCCCTAGGATACCAAGTCACAACCTCACTTCCTCGTAAAGTACACGGGATCTCAAATGCTCCTGTCTAAGATGTGGTAAAGATTAATGGTGGATTAATGCCTACAAATGTATCAATTATTTGGTTAGAGTTTAAACTTTTTTACTATAATCAGGAAAATCTTTTTGTGACAGTTTCTGATATAAAGCAGTATTACTGAGAATACATTGCTTATATATGATAAATTTTAAAATCTTTGTTTATAATAAATGGTGTTATTTTTCTTTTCTCAAACCTGACAATATAATACAATGATGCCGAGCATGACTCATGCATTGCAATGATTCAGCAAGCTTAGAAAGTCAAAAAGTAGATATAGCTGACTTGAAAATTGGAGAGACTGAGCAGCCAGAGATATATAATTTGGCTTTATAAAAAGTAAAGCAATTTCAGTGAAGCTGTTATGTATTGTGTAAATTTACACAAAAGTACATATAGGTTGACCAAAAATAATATACCAGGACCTGATATTGCATTTATTAAAGTCAGTGACATAACTGCTAGTAACTCAAATGCAAGTAGGGCATGACTCTAACTTTGTATAATATTCCAAATGTTGAATAATATTAAGAGCTATACCCGATAATTCTTAAGAATCAAGATACCTGCAAGCAAAAACTTTTAAAAATCAACAGGACTGAGAGAGTAAATGGGCTAATTTTTCCACAGAAAATCTACTCTGGTTAATCGGGTGACATGAGAATTTACTACTTTTCAGGCAGAAAACGATCACCAGTTAAACTGCATGTCTTCACCTTCTTCATAACAAATCCTGTCAAAATACTTTCATATTTTGGCTTCATAAGATGCAGTCAGATGTGGAGAGTAGACGCTCCCAAACACAAGGGACCACTTAAGAAGTTATAAAATAACGAGGCATGGCCTTATTAAAGGGGGCCAGCCAAGAAGAGAAAAATAAAGGTCCCCAAGGCTGAGGGTGGGAATGACAGGAGGAGGAGGAAGCAATAAAAAAGAGCAATAAATGGAGAGAGGCAGATTGAAATTAAGGTGGCAATTACTGAAAATGTATCATCCATGTCCTTCAGATGGTGTTCTCTGTGATCCAAGTGCCTGGAAAGGTTTAAATGCCACTGGGCAAATTCAGATGCTGAGCATTTCCACTTCTGACTCCTCCAAAAAGTTTGAATCATAGAACCATAGAACAGTGAGGGTGAGGTCTTCAGCGAGTGTAAGTCACCTTTGCTCCATTAGGGTGTAAAGTATGAAGTCACTGGAGTTGAAAGAGTTTACATTAACTGCGATTCTGGCCTTATACCTCTTCATTTATATAATATATGTAAGTCATAACCAAATCCCTTGTTCATTTGGTAGGCTACCTCACTATTTTCTACAAAAATATCCATGAAAGTATACTTTCCAAAGTACTTTCCATTGTTCTTTATATATGTAAAAATGTTGAAACCTTAAAAAAACCCTCTGGTGTTACCAAAATTACTTTCCAATATCTTTTTAATCTTATCTTTATTTAGTTTTATAAGACTTGGTGCCTAAGTGTGGGTGCTGGTTAAGGCTTATGTGGTAGTCAATTGCCTAAAAGCACATGTTGTGTGTTGCACAACCTAATAGATTGATGCTTTAATGAGTTTTGGTTTTCATCTCTAACTAGCGGGGATGAAGATTTGCCTATGATGAGAGGACCCTCTGACATCTTAGTTTCCAGCTTCAGATTTTTAGACCTCTGTATCTGAACTTCACAAGATTTGATTCTGTCATGAACTCAAATCTACACAGGCTAATCTGAGCTATCATTAAGCTTGGCTTGAAAATGTTGTGGTCTTTTTTTTGTATTGCATGAGTATTTAGTGCTTTCTACTCTTGTCTGGACTAAAATACCATAAAAACACATCACTTTTTTTATTGTTGCCTTTCAGCTCTGCCAATTCTATTTTTAGCTATAGCCTAAAGTATTATCATGGTTGACAGACATAACAAGTGTTACGTAGATGTTGGCTACACCATAAGAGATATTCTTAACATGGGCAAGAAATTAATCTGAAGGATCAGTATTCATTTTATCAGGGGCACTTTACCTATTGCAATGCTAGAACAAGCGATTCTTCCTGTCTGTGTTGTTGTTTTCCTCCATTCAGAACTGATGTTTGATACTTTTTTCTCTATATATCATGGGATCCCACCTGGGAAAACCTTAAAATGTTCCAACATGTATCACATAATTTTTATGCCATATCCTTGTCTCACCTGGCAGCCCTGATGTTCTTAATACATCAGCCCCCAGCCTTTCTTGTACCTGTAACATCAGCTTGATAACTCATCTGTTATATTTTCAAACACAGGTCTTCACGCTTAGCACAAGCTTCCTATCAGCTTTCACAGAGCTAATTGTTGTCTGCCTTCGTATCCCTTCCTAAAGCCTTTTTTCCCACATGATGACAGAAAATTTTGAGTGATTATGCAGCTGCTATGCTTTGACCTCTCTTTTTCTTTTCACCAAATATTGTCTTACTGTTATGTTGGACTCCCCTATTTGTTTCCTGAATCCATCTGTTGCTTCTCCCTTATGCCTAGATGGTATTCAACGTGACAACTCCTGCTCATGATTATGTAGGTGCTACAGCAATACAATGTAGAGATCAACAATAACAGCATTCTTATCTATCTTTTTTTGATAGAAGCAGTTTCATCAGAAAAAGCGTCTCATTTAGTTACCCTGTCTTACTTAAGGGTGAAAGAATTAGAAGCTGTAAAATCAGCAGACCAAATCAGCCCAAACATATAACTTCAGTGCTTTGATCAAGCAGACAGAAACACAGGTTGGGAAAGTTTCCAGTTCAAAACAACAATATTCACCAGCTATTCCTGTATTCATAGCTACCAATGAGTTATAGACAGAACCTGGAAACGTAAATTGCATTCTGTTTTAAATGTTTCTTGTAGGAAGAGAGTTCTGCCTCTTCCCCCATAGTGCATTATCACAACTGAATAAGCAAGAAAAGAAAGGACCTTCTTGGTATCTGCCCCTGCAAGAGATGTACTGTTTACTACAAGCTGATTTATTAGGGCTTGAGCTTGAAATTGTTCAACATTTAGTTTAGCCTCTGTGAGGCAGGGTGAGAGCTTACAATGGGGTTTGCTAACCAAGCGTATGGAGATGATTCATCTTTGTGCATAGACTTCATCCCAGTAGTCGTCCCCATGTTTACTCCTTGAGAAGTTTACTCCTATTATCTTTGTATCTGTGCCCTGGCAGTACACTCTTTCCATCTTAGATGCTATCAGCACTCCTGTACTAAGTTCATTAGTTGAAACCTAAAGTATAAGGAACCTTTAAGCCTACTGGTGTTTATTTACAAAAGAGATAAAAGATACATTTAATGAAATGCAAAAAATAATGCATCTCCAAGTACATCTCCTGCCTAAAGAGGGAGTTAACGAAAGTGAAATCAGTACAGGCTTTCAGATTTATCAGAGCATGACCATAGATACAGTTCACAGCTTAAACTGTTTGCGTCAGATGCAGATGCTGCCCTACCTAAACACGTGCAGGTAAGGGAACTCCACATACACTGGACACTACAAAGCTTCAGCTCTGTCCCGTTGCCAGGAGCACATACCGAATTGGCTAGTGAAAACAAACTATTATCCTAATCTGATAGACAGGTGCATCTCCGAAGGGAAGTGTTGTGCCCGGTCTGTGTATTCATAATGGGGCTGTGTGTTAGTTTGTAGCCCTTAAGTAACTTCAGAGGCTCTGTCAAGAGATATCTAAAGTCTTTGTTAACAGGATACCCTAATTTTCTTCTTTTGCTATGCAAAAGCTGCCGTATTTTCTAATTGACAAAAACACTTAATGAAGTTCAGTACTTTGTGCTAAACACTCTAATTTCTTTTTTGCATATTCAGCCACTTCAAAGGTCTTTTCTACACTTCAAAGAGTACCTTTTGAAGTCTCCTAAATTGTGAGCCAGCTAAAAGGATTTACATTCAAGGAGTGTTTAAGTAAATACTTCCACTGGAATGCATTTTTTGTATTTCAAGAGTGTCCCCCCCACCAAGAATGAAAGATGTCCCTGCCCACAGCAGGGGGCCTGGAACTACATGACACTTAAAGGTCCCTTCCAACCCAAACCATTCTATGATTCTGTGGTTGTATAAGAAGCTTGCTGTACTGGAAATTCCTGTACTGCTCCTTGGCAGAGAAACATGTTTAAAATTGCTATTAACACATGACTATTAAATATTTACTAATACATGACATCAAATAAAAATCTGGGAAAAAAAGGAAGAGGCACTCAGCCTTTTTCCGATACTGAGAATATTCATTTTCTTAATTCCAGTGAAATTTATGATAACACAAACAGATGTTTTGGGTGAAGTGCTATTGCCAGCAAAGCCCATCGATGTTTTGCCAACCTGATTGTAATTATAACTTGAAGTTTTCTGTCAACAACCTTTTAGAGGTAGGCTGTAACCCGTAGGCCACAGGGAAACGGTGGATATGCATCTTATCTTTCCACTATGCTCCTCCACCAGCCACGGGAGGAAGAAGCAGTAATTTCTCAGCAGAAATGATCTTCCTTCTTTTGGCCATATAGACTGGCTATTCTGGGTTCGCAGAATAAGACAAAAGGTATCCAGAAGAGCTCCTATATCTGGGGCTGTAGTTCCAAGTTAATTAATTTTAGAACCACAATTGTAGCTTGGGAAGAGTCCTGAGGCAGGTGTTCTGAAGTATTTCAAGATAGTATGTTTTCACTAGTTTATTTCTAGTCTTTGCCACTGTGTGAAATCATGAAAAGGTTAAATGTTAGTCTGGCATCTGCTAGTTTACATTTTCTGAAAATGTGCTGCTCTCTCTGTAAATCTCAGTATTCTGTGAATTTCATATTTCCTTCTGGTATCCTGATTAGCGACTTGATTGGAATTTTTTTGTTTCAAAGATTTTTGGGTCAAAAAATGAAGAATTTTTAAATCAAGATAAAAAGATCTCCAAAACTGAGTTAGCTTGGACAAGAAAAAAAAAATAGGGAATGGACAGCAGATTATGAAAAATATAATTTGAAAAGCAAGCATTCATTCTTTCATTTCATAATTTCACATTCTATGAATTGTTCAATGTTCCGTCTTCTCTATTTACAGATATGTCAATACAAGTGGTGTACTAACGTGCCTGGCTATTGGCATGCAATCATATAATACTACAGTTAAATATCATGTCATGGTTTTTAAACCATTAAGCTCAGCAGATACTTAGTACTGACTGATAAAATAGCTTAAGCTTTTTTCTATCTTGTCTTCAACTTGTCTTTCATCATCTAAAGTGATAGAGGAAGACACCTGTTGTCTCTGTCTCATTAAGAATTCATTGGTTTTGCCTTGCTGTTTTGTCTTGCTATTTCCCTAGTACTTTGGCTAGACTCTGGAAGAGACCATCAATTTACCCCTTCTGATTATCATTTAAATTAATAAATATCCGAGACTTTACCTCTCTGCGCTTTCTTTTCTGCCAGGAATAGATTTAGCAAAAAGAGCAGAAGACATCTTTGACTCCAGATCACAACTTTGCAGTCACAAGGGGCTTGTGTTTCTGGGAGGCCAAAAATACCGTCTTTCTGAAGTACTGCCCCAGCTCAGTTGCTGTTTGATTGAACTGGCCACACTCCCTTAAAATGCAAATTCTGAAGCTGCCTTCATAGTTTAGAAATATCATTTTAGGCATCCTAAATAAAAACGATACAACTTTCAAAGATGCTGAGTGCAGCTTCTGTTTTATTTCCCTGGGATTCATAAAATGTAATTAGGCCACTTACATAGTAGGATCCTTGAATGCGAATGCATTTTATTTATCTAGGTTAGACTGGTTTGGCCTATTGTTTATTTCATACCAAAGGCTGACGTACTCTTTCCATGTGTTACAGGAAATGGGTTTCTTCCCGTCCCCTTTAAATGTGTTGTTTCATAAATATTATCAGTGCTCAATCTCAGCTGTAAATAATGACTCTCATTTTGAGGTAGACCATAGCTTAATTGGTAAAATTGCTTAATTGTCTTACTTACACACTGTGTTCTCTGCTGAGTTATTTAGAGCGCTTTCTATACAAAATGCATTATTCAAAATGCAATCTGTGCTCTTGACTTGCAGACTTCACATACATTACAGAAGCTCGTCTGTTCATTGTTGTACATTTTTTCTTCCATATTCCAGCACCTACATCTCTTAATATTTATATTCTTCCAAAAATTGTTCGGTGAGGAATTTCTTCACCCTTACAAAAAGCTAATCTAAAGTACATATCAGGGAGAAGGACAAAGAGAGCATGAATACACTTTAAGATGATAAAACTCCCTCTGCTGTCCTTTCCAAGTCATTGAACAATAACGGCATCAACAACACTTTTGCTCATCTTTCTGCCTTTCCGGTGGTTTTTAGCCGTTGAAAACATCCTCTTTAAGTAAAAGGCTCATATGCTGCGTGGAATCTTTCTTTACCTGGCATATTGCTAGGAAACTACAATGTTACAATAAAACAAAGTTATAAAAATCCCATTGGAAGGAATGAAAAGGCAGGTGGTACCGTTCCCTAGGAGTGTGCCAATATATTGCATCAAGCTGTTCTTGACATCTGTGATTGCTGTGTGCTTGCTAGGAGAAGGGGCATTACTGTTGTAAGCTGAAATTGGGAAGAATGACGATTCCTGGCCTTTCTGCCATACCTCTTCTCACTCAAAAGCACAGATGAGATACCATTATACTAATAAGAGAAGTTCATTAATTATTTAAGACCTTAATTAATCAGGAAGCAACAGGAAGTTCTATCTAAGAAACATGTGAAATCCCTGTGGCTGTATGACTCCCTGGACTGATGCCTTGTCGAGGCAGTGTCTGCATTGCACCACTCTGCTCTTCTCCTCCTGCTGCATAACCGTCCGCTGACGTCCCACCGTGAGCTGCGCCGGCTGTTGGGGATTTCTCTTGGTCACTTCACCTCGCTGACAGCCCTGTTCCTTGCTCCCTAGCGGTACAAATGCCATTCTTGGGAAGCGCTGGCACTTGGGATGGTTCTTAGCTACGTGTTGCCTTTTGCATAGTGCTCTGTAGCTGCATTACAGTTTTATGAGTTTCTCTTTTTTCAATCTTTCATTAACAAGAAATGGCAACAGAAGTGTCTTTAATCCTCCACGTGTACAGTAGGTAGCCCCAGGAATAATCTTCACGGGTCTGAATTTTAGCACTCAGCAATTGCTGCTTGCTCTGGTGACCAGGGATCTAGGAATCTTTTGAAATATAGTATCTAAAAAATATCTTTCCTAAAGTGGAACTTGGAAGAGAAGTTTTCCACGTTATAGCAGATGGAGAAAAAGGAAGAACATCCATGGCATTAGTTTGAAGCTAAGGAAAAGTTTAGCTTTAGTCTGAGCTTCAGGAGAAACTTACATTACTGGTACATTCCCAGCTGATTGGCAATCTCAAATATGTTTCTGTCCATCAGAACCTTAAAGCTGTCATTTATATTTTTACAGGTACTTAAAATGTTATGTGGTTAAACTATGCACAATAATTCACCTTCAGTTGCAGTCATTTTCTCTCCCATAACAAGACTCTCATAAATCATTCCTAACAAAGTAAATAAATCTCTCACTTCCCTCCATGCACCATTATTAAATTTCAGTCCTTCCTTAAAAATAAAGATGAATGCATTTAGTAACTGCAAACAACAAGAACTGCCATCCTTTAAAATATTATCTTCTGGTGTAGAATCTGAACTAGAGAAATGCATTTACTTTTAAAAATTTGAACGTTAATCATCTGGCAGAAGTGCCATACTATATACATGGAAGTTGGCGGTGGAGTGGAGCTGTATTTGACACCTCTAGGGAACATCAATAATAGCCTACAAAAGAAAGAGAGAAATACGATGAAGCTTCATACTGAAATATGGAAGTGCTCATGATATATACCGCAGTGGTGACAGCCATTCTGGGCCCTTGAGAATCTTTAGCAACACAAGTGTTTAATCATTTGCATTAGTTTGGCAGTTGGTTTTTGTACTGTAAACGCTTGCACAAATTAATTTTCATGTGCATGATGCCAGAAGACTGGATATGCCTCCTCAGTTAGCCTTGCCTGGGATCAGGGCCTTTTGGTGACTTGTTTGTATGGTAGATACGACTTTTTCATTTGTGTTTGTGTTCTTGTCTATGTGCAATGAATTCTTTTTTCAGAAATGCTTATGATATTTCAGCTGTGGGTTTTTCTGGGGGCAAAGAGTTAGGCATTTTTTGGTTTTTCTCTTTTTTTGTTTGTTGTTATTCTTTTCATTAAGGTTTATTACATTTTAAGACTAACTTTTAAGAATATCTGCTTCTAAGTCAAAATTTTCATCTAGGACAGAGAATCTGTAGCATTTGATTTTCAAGTTACGAAGCATGAAACATAGCGTGGTGGAAGATCATAGTTAAAATAATCGCATTACTTCAAAATTTTAAAAAATCTTCTTGATTTGAAGATTAATCCAACTGACCCTGTTTTTAGGATAAATTTAAAATTTTTTCATAAATTAAAAAAATTATGCTGTGGTAGAAAAGATTATTTGAACTGCAAGGAACTAGGAATCCCCAAGATGAGAGTATAGTTTTCTCATTGGATCCGTAGCATGTAACAAAGTGGATTAGAAGGTTACCAGATCAGAATAATATTATTTGCACATATTTTGAGAGGTAAATGGCTGCCAAAGTGATGGCACCAGTGAATCAGCCTCACTGTGTTTAACAGCTGCTTTAGTAGACTAAGCAATGTTTACAGTTGTCTGTCCATGAAGGAACCGTGCTTCTCAAAAGTGAATGACATGATCTTAAAATATAGCCCATCAAGACATACAAGAGGTGTGCTTCCTTTAAGCAAGTGGTATATTTACACAGCTGTATTTACAATTCGGTCCAGAAATCGGTGACAAATATTTGTATCTTGCCAGCAGTGATCACAGTGCCTACTAAAACCTGCGTTCAGGGCACCTTTAGCAAGCAGCATCTGAAATATCAGCAAGAAGTTTTATGTGCCGGGCTTTTTGTTGCGCAATGGCGGCCTCACAGTTACTGACATCTAAGTCCTCAGTGGTGCAAACCCTTGCACACGAAAGTAACGGCGTGCACATGAATAACGTTTCTCATCTCAGGGGTACCGTTTGAATACATACGCATGTACACAGAGTAGAAGTAGGCAAAACTTTTTGGTTTCTTTCTGTGATTCTGCCACCCCCCCTCCCCCGCCATAGTTGCATTTCCCTTTAAAGTAAAACACATGGCATATAATGTACTTTTAAGGTGTTAGGTAATCAAACATGAAACTAACCACGGAAGTTAAAAATGCAACCGGCTTTATTTTAATCAAAACTGATGTTTCTTTATTTTGTTTTTCCAAGTTTAATTATAAGGATTATATGCTGTGTGTCTGAATTGCAACTGCAAGAGAAAATTCTTCATAATTTGACTTATGCTTCTTTAAGGATTAATACAACCAAGCTAAACTCAGAGTCTAGGCGCTGAGTGTCATAAATATTTATTTTTCTGTTAAAACAAAATCTTTGATGAGTCTTTTTTTTTTTTAACATCTACAATGTATCAAATAGATTTAAAGGGCTGGCTGTAACAAGAATCAATGGTGCCTATGTTACATATAGTGATTCACACCATAAATTAAGTTCCAGATCTCTACAAATATTGCAGTAATACCTCTGTGAAGTTGAAAATGCAGGCAGCTTCTTTGTCACAGCCTAATTGGATTGAAAAAGCTTTCCACTGAAAATTTTCAGCACAGAATTGCTATTGTATGTATTTTTGTTTGTATGATGCAGCTGTATATGGCACATGCTGTTATCATCTACTACAGAGATAACACTATGGAAAGACCTGGAAATGTGACAAGAAAAGCTTTTCTTGTACTTGGTTAAGCTTGCCAAAAATTGCCATGTTGTGAGTTTTCTTCCCTTTTCTGATGAAAAGAAAATTCATGTCACTGCAGTTGTGTAAGTGACAGAAATAGCCTAAGGTAAATAAATACACAGACCAATTTTAATCCTTCTCCCGGGTTTTCACAACACAGGAATAGCATGGCTCCCTTGCAGTTAACACAAAACCACTCCGACAACTCCATTACTCAATAATTTAATACCTTCTATAGCAGGTGAAGTAGTCTTGTGCCTTTTCTTGATCTCAGATCTTACAGGTTTAATCATTTCCACCAAAAGAGACCATATATATAAATACTCTCCAACACTACCTGGTGACATTAGCGAAGCAAATTTTTGCCTGTTCACCATGTCAAATGCTTGAGAACAGCATGCACCCTCCTTATATCCACTTAAGCACTTAACAGAACGTTCATGTATCGATTTTCAAGTGTCTTTTAAACCACTCAAATGAATTACATACCAGCATCGGAGCATTTGTGAGTTGTCCAAATGGGCATTGATCCTACGTAATGACCTTGCTTCCACAAGGATCATTCTCCTTAGTCCTTTACTTCTATTTTTCTCTTTGGTTTGTCTAGCCAACTTATAGCATATTACACTAAAATTCAGTGCCCTATCATCAGATATATCTTAAACATTTTTATCATAATAAAAGAAAATTATATTCCACACACTTGTCCTGAGTTCTGCACTAACCTCATTATAGCATTATTTCTCATTCAAATTGATGTAAATGAGAACACAGGGTTTTTCTTTATAAAGGATCTTTCAGTATGAATATATAAACTGCCCGGTGAACCTCACTAAGCATGGGATCAGACTGCTGGAAAGAGAACAGCTTTCCTGCTCAGCCCATACAAAAACCTTACAGGGTGCTTTATCTTCTGAGGTTTAGCAAAGCTCAACGCTTCATCACTGCCTCTCAAAGAATCCTGCACCTACTCTGCGTTGTGAATCTGTGTTCTGGAAAACTATGGAATAGCTCCAAAAGGTTTCTCTGTATTGTGCCAGCTTCACAAAAGTATGTCTGGGTCCTAACTGTTCCACGAGTACAGCAGTGGTCACTGCCTCCCGTGGGAGTCACTGGGGAGGGGCGGGCGCCGGTGGCCTTTCTGCTGCCTGCAAGTTCCTGCTTCTGCATTCTGTCTTCTCACCGCTTCGGCTTTCTGTGTCACTGCCTTACTTTATGCCAAGACAAATAAATACTGGCCAAAACGCAGCTCAGATTTGCCTTATAAAAAGGGTCAGAAAGGCATCAAGTGATCGAGCCCATATAATCGAAGCAGTAGTCCAGAATACAGTGTGAAATGTTTAACAGCCCTATCTCATGAAATCCTGTCGATGGCTGGTGATTTCTATCCCTTCTCACAGAAGAGCATGTTGTTTAGCAGAACTGCTGCAGTTATTGTGATATATAGAGGAGAATCACAAGCTGTATTTTTCAGTGACTCTCAGTTTTTACTGTCTGAGGGCTGTGGTTTTGTCTTGTTAGTTAAATCTGCATTTAGTTGAAGAGGCAAAATGTTGATTTAGTTTAATACAACTGGTAACCTACAGTTTTGTAGTTTCACCTACAAAATTACAGCTCTTTTAAAAATCAGTCCTCCCCCAAACACAATTCATATCAATAGTCATTTAACATGACTGTACTTCCATCTTTTCCTCATGTTATTGAAAGGCTAAGAAATGCACAGAAAGATTTAAAAAGAGCTTTTGTCCTATGAGTTTACAACAGAGGTGCGAGTTAAAAACATGTCTAGACAGGGACACTTAAGCAAAATTAAACCAAATTAATTTACTGCAGTATTCATACATTTATTTTAAGTATCCCTTTCTGCGATATTCTCATCAGAAACAAATTCTCTAAGAAAATTCATTTTACTTTGGTCAGCTAAAGCTTTATTTCCAAATTACAGTATCCACATGAACTCAAGGCTGTACTGAAGATACTTTAAATTTACATCTTTATTTTAATAATTCTGCTTTGCTTTCCTGCTTATCTTTCCCCATGTAGACATGGCATCACAGCTGATAGAACAGAACCCAAAGGGGCTGACCTTGGCAGTGTGATGTAAAGCCTCTCTGTGTAGTCTATTGCCTGGTACTCCCTGTTCCTTTCACCTCTGCTGAATCACAATGATGTACTTTGTAACAGGAGCTGATATGGATCATTTATAACTGGCACTGTTTTTATACACATAAGACGATAAGATATGTACATCTGTTAAAACTCAGAAAAAAAGGTTGGGATTTTTTTCCTAGATGTTTGGGGGGGCTTTTTTTTTTACTTAGCTAGTTTTCTACAAAATTATTTATTTATTACTCAGGCTTTTACAGAGATGTATTTCTTTCGATGGATAAATGGCTAGATAGATAGACATCCTGGCCTTGAGGACCCAGGAACTGTTTGTCTTCCTATGTTCCTGTGATATAGTTTGTTTCTTAAAATTAAATCATCTTTACATGTTAAGAATGTTTGGAAAATGTCTTAAGGTTGCTACATCTATGAGATAAGAGGTCATCCAAATTGTGAGAACAGCAGCAAAGAAACTGCAGGACAGGGAAACAAACTATACTTAGAAGTGAAAGGGAGCTTTTTGCTGACCTTGCCAAAGGTTAGAGAAGGCACTTCCCCTCCAGTGGAGAGAGGACACATCTTTCCTCCTTTCCATGCAGCAGGAATGCCAAGGCAGGTGTCAATTCAGGGAATCAGGCTTTTTCTCTTGTAGACTGCATGCATGAGTATACAGAGAATATGCAGAGCAACAAAGCAAAAGCCTTGGCCTTCTACAATGTGGTGCCCTTGGCTTTCCAAATACTTATTTCTACTGATTTCTACTGGCAACACTTGCAGGCTTGAATACACCTGTGCTGTCCTCTCCTCTAAGGTGATAAAGTCCAATTGCAATAGAAATAGCTGTTCAAACACCAAAGTCTGAGTTAAGAAACAGGAGCACACAGTAGAGAAGGCAAGGGGATGTGAAAACTAGCAAGTCACGCCTGTTAGTTTGGTATCCTTGTTCTTTGCTTTATTTTGGTTTATAAAACATTGTGTTTCACAAAATACATTTTGTGCTTTGTTCTTCTGTGCTGTCTTTCATCCAAGGGATCTCAGAGCACTTTACACACATTATTAATTAGGCCCCAAAACAATTAAGGTAATTAAGTATTTATTATTGTACAGATGCATGAGCTGAAATAGTGTCTGAGACACAGGGCCTCATTTCCATTAAAGGCCCCTTGGACTGCTCTATTAGCATAAAATGTCCTTAAAATAGTTGTAAATTAGATCCTGAAGGAGTGTTAGTGCTTCTTTATCCCTCAAAACAATGTAAAGAGTTAGCTTGTTCGCCGATCAGTTTATATACCTCATCTTACACCATGTGCAGTGCAGAACCTGTTGTGGCTTAACTTCACATATGTGACATCTGCAAAGAGCCTATTTTATAGGAAACCCAGTGCTGCTCCCAACACCATTTACATCAACAGCTCCCTACTGCAAAATTTATAATTTTTAACATTTAATCACTGTCAGGACTTCCCTCTGAATATAGATTTCCTATTTACAGTGCACAATTTCAAGAGGAGGCAGGAAAAGTGTCCCTATCTTGATTCTGTGTACGATCTGGATTGCTGAAGGTGGTTTAGGTACAGCTGATTGACTTTGCCTTGCAGTGAAGTAGAAAGAAAGTGTCTGTTAAGTTGTCTCAGAATATGGGTGATAAATTCCATTTGAAAAATGCTCATTTCTTCTGGTTTCATTATTTGCTCTTGCCCTTAGATTTAATTGCTGAAATTCTGCCGAAGTTCCCCTCTAGGTACCTCTGTTCTTTATTTAGTTTGTCCCTAAATTCGTCTGTTGAGTGTGGATTTCCCTTGTTAAAAACTTTTTAGTGATGTGGGGTTTTTTTCCCTCATTCTCTCTCTGATTCTTGCTGTTTCCTCAGCAAGTTTGGAGCAAGACAGAAAATTATATTTCTTTTTTATACACACCATAACAAACACTATGCTCAGAAGTGCCTTTGCAGTCTGCCTCTGCCCTGCCCTAGGACTCCTTGCCGTAGGGACAGCAGGGCTTTGCCTCTGCTTCTCACTAATGCAGCTTAACCGAAGCCATACCTTCCCATATCTTCAGTATCCCAAAGGAGTTACAGTAAACCGATTTTTCAGCATAAAGGAAGGAAGTAAAATGGAAGTCTGACAACAGCAACTTTCCTAAGAAATCTTCATAGTATTGGAAAAAGGACTGGTTTGTCTAGCCAGTCTGATTGCTGGCTCCACTTCCTCTCCTGTGGACAGAGATCTAGCAATTTTCAAAAAAAGCATTTTTTCTAAGCAGACAAGTAGATCCTGTGCATGAAAAACTGTGGATAATAACCTGGGCTACACATTTCAAATGAAGAACTCAAGGTGAATCCAAGTGCAAAGTTTCCTTTGTTTGAACTCACTAGGCATGTTTCCCTCACGCAGTGGAGCTCAATTGCAAAATCCCCACAGCTTCAGAGGTACCTCTGAGTATTAGCTCACACTCTAAAAGCAGTGTGACTATATATTTGTGTGCCACTGGGTAAAGGTATATAAATTCTATTTCGCACTGGGACTAATTTGTTCACAATGTTAGTCTGCTACGACTCCTTCTAGTCCCAGGGTTTGTGTCGTCAGTACTGATTCAGGATCTTTGCTCTGTGGCACAGACATCCCTAGAGGTTTCTTCCTGTACAGAGGATTCTCAGCGTCAGATGCTGTTTAGAAATGCAAGTAATTTCCTTCCACTTTTCCATTTACACTGATGATGTCAGGGTGAGGTTTTTTTAGTTAATCGAGGTACCTTTTGTAGTTACTGCAGTAGCAGAATAAAAAATACAAGCAGTGTTTATTGTCAGTTGATTTTCTCCCTCAGCAAGAAGGCTATGAATTTAAAATACATATAGTTTAAATGTGGAGGACATTCTGTACAACCTTCAAGGTTGATTTGAATATTGGGCATAAACCACCTGACAGCTTCCGTTTCATATTGTGCTATTTTAGCTTTTGGTAGGTATAGCATCAGTAAGAGACACATATAGAGCTGATGCACAAACTAGTACATTTTTGCCTCTACTTAATTTGTCCTGACAAGAAGTTGCTGCTGTTCAGTTTAGTTTAGGAGTGAAATAACCTTGTATTGATCCAAGTGTATACATAAGAGAGTTTCAGCTTCTAAATAGGAGGTGTTGCACATTTTCTTTGCTATGACCAAGTTTTTATACATGAACTTGGACATTTATATATCACAAATACTCTACAGCATTTAAATGAAACCATCTCTCTCATGACTGCATTACTGTGGCAGGAACATGAAAATAAGGTTGGATAGGATTTTGTGTATTGGCAAATCCAGTTGTTTTCCTTTTCAGGCAGCTATGGTATAAATGGTTCACATTTGCTTTGAGGCCAACTGCTTTCCATAATCCAATAAAGATATTGGTTCAGGAACTCACTTCTTGATTAGAAATCTATTATTTTCAACCTCTGTATATGCAAAGCCAGTCTACACCAGTTTGTACATATACCAACTTTGTTCATTAGCCCAAACAGTTCTTCTACTTGATGTTTCCCTCCAATATACTTATGCCAAAAGCAGTTTAGCCTCTTGTTTAGCTGTCATTTTGCTTGGGTTGCCACACCAGCTCCTTTTAATCTTATTCTGTAAAACAGATTATTTTTTTTTCCTCTTTGACCTCTCTCATAGTCCTTCTCTACACTTCTGCACTTTGAATTAGTATATCTTGCTTGTGCTGGACCAGATGAATAGAGTTTTATCAAGTAGTAGGCAGGAAGCCTTTGTGGTTCCTTGGATCATGGCGTGAATACATCATAATGTCGTCAAATAGCCCTTAGAATATAGCAGAACTCTATATTAGTCCTCAGGTATCAGCATTCTAGTTTATACTGGCAGAATCTGTCTGGTTTTTGTTATTTCAATCCTCAAGATCACTCCTGTTCTTGCATAATACTGCTGTCTCCCATATGTATCTGCTTCTCACTTTTTGTCATCTGCAGATTCAATTAGCGCACTCCTAGTTTTTGTTATATCTTTGCTGATGAAAAGATCAAATAAGCTCAACCGTTGTACTGGTCCTTGAGGGATTCTACACGTAAAGTCCCTGCAGCCTGATAGTTGCTTTCTGGATGACCTGCAGTTCTTATTCACTCAACGTTTCTAACAGGTCCTGTCTTCTCCATCTTAAATAGTAGCTGTATATATGGCAACATATCAGAAACTTTACTTTGCCTTGCTGAAGTCATGTCTTTTCTTTAAAACATGAATTATCCTTTCCTAGAAAGGTACTAGTTAAATTTAGCATGTAAATCTTGAAAGTATTTCATTAGTTTTAAACAGCATTTTTATAGCCTTATTCTTTGCCTTACCAAGAGAAAAAGAGACAAACTTTGATAGTTTTCAAAAGAAACAGCTGTCCTGTGCTCCTCCATAACATTAATGATGACTTTGCATTAAAATGCATCATCCCACTAATTATTTTTTAGTGTACACTGCTCTTGGAAGAGTGGGTAACTACTGTCATGAACAAAATAGGAACTCATGGCTTATATGCCCTAAATTAGTGTTAGTGGTTCTTGTGGATGTGTCACATCTCTGATTCTTTACATGCTGCTTCGGTATTGTCCTTTTGGACCATTGCTGCTGAATTATGTTCCCATGCTCAGCACTAGTAACTACTGGGTTAAACTATCTGTCTATTCTGGATAGCACTTGAAAACAGAGTCAGGGCACTAGCCCTTGATTGCTCCATTTCCTAGCAATCTGCTTGCTCCCTAATTCAGAGACCATTCCAGCTAGTTTCCTCTGACTCCTCTGCTCTCGAGCTGACTAGCTCTATGCAGCGTAGCTGTGAGCTGCTGAGTGCCGTTTGGCGTTGGCACTGGGGATCAGTCCTTACATCTCCTTTCATTAGCAGAAGCAGATCAGGTGGTTCCCATGCAGTACTGTTGTGACCTGGGGACATAACTACTATTTAATATATCTTTTGCATTCAAAGTGCCTGAAATTCTCTTAAGACTGTGCTTTTATCATATGATGCCAGGTGTGTATTACATATCCTTCAGTATGCTGTGAGGGCACAAGGACTATTACTGAGAAACTGTCCTTGGAGGAGCAAACAGAACATGGCAGAATCAGTACCCACATTCCCTGTTCAGTGGATTTTACAGCAAAATACTGTAGCAGCTGTGCCAGGGTGTCCTCTCGGAGAAAACCAGTTGGTCATTTCAGAAAGGAACCTGGGAATGAAATAGCATGAGTGTGGTGAGGCTAGTCAGGGAATCTGAGTCCTGGCTCAAAGAGGGAGCAAGGCAACCTGGCAATGCAGAAGGGACTGTGCTTGCCCGATCTCCCTGGCTCATGCAGTCCCAGGTCAGGTGATGCCTGTAACACTTGAACACTCTGTAATCTGTAATTCAATGAAACCTGACCACCTTGGTAATTTGAAAGTTTATCTGATGCCATTACATAGGAACTACTTATTCTTTTGCCCGTTGCTAAGCCCATTAGCTATTTCCTCTAAGGAATAAAAAGGGACATTTACTTCTGAAAAGCCAACAGGACAATGATAATTTATTTTAAAGTTTAGGCAGAAGCATTTTTTTTCTTTCTAAATTAATATTTTGGATCTATGCACACAAAAATTGTGTTACTGCTGCTTGAAATTAGAAATAATAAATTTTAACATCTTTGTTGGTGACATGGACAGTAGAATTGAGTACATCTCAGCAAGTTTGCTGGTGACATCAAGCTGTGTGGTGCAGTTGACACACTGGAGGGAGGGACCTGTACAGACTTGAGAGGTGGGCCCATGTGAACCTCATGAAGTCCAACAAGGCCAAGTGCAAGATCCTGCACGTGTCTCAGGACAATCCCAAGCACAAACTCAGGCTGGGTGGAGAATGGATTGAGAGTAGCCCTGTGGAGAAGGACTTGGGGGTGTTGCTTGATAAGCAGCTCAATGTGAGCTGGTGATGTGCGCTCACAGCCCAGAAAGCCAACCACATCTTGGGCTGCATCAAAAGAAGAGTGACCAGCAGAACCAAGGAGGTGATTCTGCCCCTCTGCTCTGCTCTGGTGAGACCCCACCCGGAGTACTGCATCCAGCTCTGGGGCAGTCAGCATAAGAAGGACAGGGACCTGTTGGAACTAGTCCAGAGGAGGGCCACAAAGATGATCAGAGGGCTGTAGCTCCTCTCCTGTGAGGGCAGGCTGAGAGAGTTGGGGTTGTTCAGCCTGGAGAAGGGAAGGCTCCACGGAGACCTTATAGCAGCCTTCCACTACCTAAAGGCCTACAGGAAAGCTGGGGAGGGACTCTTTATCAGGGAGTGTAGCGATAGGACAAGGCATAGCGGTTTTAAACTGGAAGATGATAGATTTAGATTAGATACTGTGAAACTCTGAGGTTGGTGAGCCACTGGCACAGGTTGCCCAGAGAAGTTGTGGATGCCCCATCCCTGGAAGTGTTCAAGAACAGGCTGTAAGGGGCTTTGAGCAACCTGGTCTAGGTGGGAGGTGTCCCTGCTTATGGCAGGGGGGTGTCGGAACTAGGTGGTCTTTAAGTCCCTTCCAACCCAAACCATTCTATGATTCTATAAAGAAGCAACCTCAATTAAACTATGCAGGTAAGGGAAGAAATTATTTTCAACTGAACAAGAATGAAAAGTCTAAATGTTGCATTAGATGTTTAAAGTGTACAGTGAGAATCCCCAATACACATTTTAATTGGCATTTAATATCTAAGTTCCTCTGAGTGAAATCCCAGTTGCTTATGAAAAGCTGAGGTTTAAAAACTGTCTAGTGGTCGTAGTCTTAAGGTAGAAGTTCAAAGAATTCTATTACTGAGAGAATAATTAAGGGTCTGGTCCTCAGCTTGGCTAATTTGATGCAGTTCCTCTGAGGTTAATGGAGCTTGACTGATTCACATGAGCTGATAACTTACCTTCAGCTCCATGTTTTCAGTGAGTGAAATAATACTATCTCATATCCATTTGGGAAATATTCCACAATGAGGGAACAAATGCACAAAGAAACTTACTGATATAAATCACCTACAGGGTACCAAGCAAGAGGGAATGATGATACAGGTGGAGGTCTGCTCAAGTTTTAGGGCATCCGTAGGGTGCACTTTCTGTGCACTTGCTTATGATGACAAAACATTCAGGGCTGCTGCTAATCCCGTATGTGTACCTTCTGTAAGTAGATTGATTGTTGTTGTGCTAGGATTCTGTGGTTAAAACATACAGTGTTCATATAAACGAAATGCAGCTAATGTCTATATACAATTTCTCCAATATCAGTGGAAGAAAGTGTCTCATGGGAAGGGCTCCTAAAACATGGATGTTCAAACATACTGCACTACGTTATTACAAATATCATGATACTTAACATCTCATTTGCTGAAAAATACTTGAGTTGTTAATAATATATGGGATTACCATAAATCCATCAACAGGTAGTATCTGTGAGAGCTGCTGAATGAAATGAAAAGTAGGATAATTCAGACATAAGCATGCATTAGGAAAGGATTTAAAGGAACAAACTGTCTCAGTGTTTTCGGCTGCTCTTTGATGGGAGGTTATCTTTGAGTTCAGTAAGATGCATTCAGAGTTCAGGGGTGAATTACTCTTTCTTAACAATGACAGCCAAACCTAGATATATAAATAATGGTCTTCTGTGAGAACAGATGGATAGCTCTGTGATCAAAACATCAGACAATTTTCTCTTCTGTCTTTCCTATACACTTAACAAATGTGAACAGACTATTCACTTAACTTTCCCATATCAAAATTTTCCCAAAGTAATATGCAAATAGCATTTGCTTGAAAACAGTCGTTATTTTTGAAAATGAAAAAAAGTGCAGGCTTGTATATTCAGCGTGCTCAAGCATGACAGAAGATGGGCATGATAAATGTCAGTCTGGTTGTCAGGGTGCTTAGCTCTGGTGTCTGGATTAGGGAGTGACCTAAGCCATTCCAAGTGCCACACAGAACTTCTGAAACTGTTTCAGATGCTGCTTCGATTCTGACAAGGGAGCATTAACCCTTCGCAGAAGGAGTATTGCATCTACCACAGAGCTCCTTTTCCTCTCCTGCCCACTGCAAACCCATCACTCCAAGAAAAGCATTCTAATGGTCCTTGTTTTCCCTGGTGGGTGCTGACCAGGACAGGACTGAGACCTATTCCAGTGTACTCTGGAGAAAGCAGGAACTCTTATGTCTTGACTTTCACAAGTTTACCTGAATCTAAACTTTGTACAGATCAGTTTGTATATAAAATGAAGCAATGGGAATTTAGAGTACAACCAAGGATAACTGAATAACCAGGCAAAGCTGGGAACTTTTTAAAACAGATTTGTTTCCTCATTTTAGTCCTAGCAGAATAACATGTCTACATAAGAAAGAACTGAATGCTGTTTTGGCTATTGTGTTGTCAGTAGCAACGTTATGTTACGTTTAAAGCATCTTTTTGCTTTTAAAGTTTGGCTCAAGAAAAAAAACTTAACAGACGTATCATAGTCTGAATTTAAAGCACAGAAAGAGAGAAAACCAGCTTGTAACTGAAACTGATAGAAGAATCATAGAGACAATTCATAGAGAGCTCCACAACACTGTTTTTCAGGAACCACTGATAGTGAGATTAATTTGGATGGAGTAATGCTTGCATTGTACGAGGGATGCAAGTGATGCTTTTATCCAACTGCAAATGTGTTATTTATGAAAACTGCAATACTTTCATGCAGAATCTCAAAGTGGAAAAAAGCACAAATGTGCAGTATTGTTTTGGGAAATGCCAGGAAAATCTGATCTAAGTGGAACACAGCAGAGTTTCTGCAAGCATTATTCCAAGTGAGATTGCTTCTGGATTGAGAAGTTTCACAACTGTCAAAGAATAAATTTAACAGGTTTCTTCATACATTTTTTCTTCAAAGTAGTATTTTTTTACTTATTAGCTATATCTGTATTTATTTACTAAGGTATAGGAAGATAAAGGCAGGACTACAGTCTGTGGGCTACAGTCCTACTCGCTTCAGTCAGTGAGGCACAGACTTGCCTACACGTAAATGAAATAGTATAGCTGAGCAAATCACGATTGCCAATATCCCTGCTTTCCCACGCATGTTGGCAAACTGCTCTGCTTTTCCTTTTTTTAAAAATTTTTTTAGGATTGCCAAAGTCTTACAGGAACTGGGTTGTCCTCTGTGGGTTTCCAACTAACAATATATGGAAATCAAGCAGGTCTAAAGGATTTTATTTGGGGGAGAAAATACCAAATTCTTATCCACTACACATGGACAAAATAACCTCAGAGGCCACTGGCCCAATGCAAAAACTGAGCAATGATTAAGAAATTCAGTCAGTATTGTGTGTATTGCACACTGTGAAATTAGAGATAATGGCTATTAATAACATCTAAAGCTTTTCAACTCGGTCTCTGTCAGAAGGTCAAACAAGCCAATATAGTCCATGAATAGAAGAAAAATATTATTGCAAAAATATTCTAGCCTATCATTAAAATTAATCAGGACATTTTAGTTACTCAAGTTCGTTCTACAAGAAATCAGTGCTTATATATCAGGATCCTGGTTCTCTGGTGATGGCAAGGAGAAGGAAAATACCCGAGTAATGGTTAAGAAATGCTCCTTAAAAGATAGTGCTCTGATTTTCTACTATGACAACTTAATAGCCTCTGACTGATGCAACAGAAAGCACTCACAGAGACTTACACCAAAACCACACACACATACTGCCTGTTGCAGAAAGCAGTGTCTTCCTAGGAAAAGAAAAAGGAATAAAAAGATTATAAAATATCAACACTTAAATATCAACACTCTTGTTATTGTTTCAAATTCTTATTAGTTCCTTGAATGTCACAGTCACAGTCTTGCTTGGAGCAATGTTCTTCATAGCACCAAGTAGTTTGGGTATATGTGGGTATAGGGTATACGTGATTGCAGACCAGTAATGACTCTTCCTCCTCCCAGATGCAAAGCACACTTACAGTTTCTCAACACAAATTTCCTTCTTGAAATAATTGTCTTAGCTTGTGTGAGTGGCAAGAGTTCTGGTGGAATAAAATGTTTGGTCCCATTTAATTATTTTGTATTCCATACCACATTCAAGAAATATGGTTTTCTGGACAACTTTGATCATTCAAGTCTGTGATAATGGTTCCTTCTACCTCCAGAGTCCTCATGGAGTTTAATCTCAACCATAACATTTTTTCAGGAGAATGACCTTTTATATCAAGTTTCAGAACTTTTTTTACACTATTCTCTGTTTCTGAAAGCTCTGACTTCCTTCCTCTAAACAGGTATCTATCATTGCGACATTTTTTAAATACTAAGATTTTGTTTAGTTTGCAGAGCCCAGTTTTTCAGCTTAGTAATGGCACTGGGGGCAGCTAAATCCAGCTGTTAGCCTCGTCTCCAGCGCATGAGTTAGCCTGGTTAGGTATAGTGGTTCCAACTGTGTCAATTAAAGTAAGTAAAATATGCTTAACTGGAAAGGCTCTAGCATGTTTGAACTCTCTCTTTTGCTACGTATTCCTTTAAAATATCACCAGCTTTTACAATTTTTATCAACGAATCTCTGTACGAGCTGTCTTAATTATAGACCATTTATCTTCTTTTTTTTGGTTCATTTGAATGCAAATCCTGTTCCTTACTGCCGAACAATGGAAATGTCCACAGCCCTCACTTCCTCAGATCAGGGTTCAGATTTCAGGAATCGAAAGAAAAGAGCTGTGCCAAACCTGAAGAAAATTAGGCTGCTTAAAAATGTTTTTGAATTGTAGTACTGCACATGCAATGTGATGTTAACAGTACTGTGAGGTAATTAGGAAACACATTGTGTGTTTATGCTGTGCCCTACTACATACAATAATATGTCAGCTATTAATTGGATACTGGTTTGATTTGTGAAAAAAAACCTTCTGTATGCTGAAATAATCTCCAAATGCATTGAAAGAAACCAACTGTCTTTGTACCTATTCTTATTAAGCCCTCAAATGGAGCACTTCTGATGAAGACAGTGCTGTCAACAGATCTGCTTCAGGTGGAACTAGGTCAATAAGAATTTGTAAGTCAATAGTTGAAATAATTGGATAGTTTAAATCAGAAGACAATAATTGAAAGATTCAGTCTTCTGAATCTATGTACTCTAAGAGCGTCTACGTGACTGTGAAATGACAAAGGCTATTACAGTGGAGATCCTCCTTTCTGAAAGATGTGACACCAGAAATTATACCTTCCAAAAGAGAGAGAGAGATATTTGGATGGTGTTTTCTTGATGAATGTCAGTATAAACAGATTAAGATTCCTATTCTCAGGCATACCTCACACACCATGAGATTTATACTGGTATTTACTGGAAAGGTAGTGCTTGTTAATTTTAGCTGGACAAGCCTGTTTTCTACCCATCTGGGGGAAATTGTGTATCCTTTGGGTTACTAGGTAAGTTATTAATGAATGTATCAGGAAGGAAGTTGAAAAGAATGCTACTGGTATTTGGTTTTTCTTGGTTCGATCCTCACATTTTATAAATGCACGTATAGTCAAACCTTCTTCTTATTGTCTCTGTATTATGTCATGTACGGCATCTTTCAGCTTAACTGAGTTCCAGGAGGAAAAACAGCAATGACCCCAAGTGGAAAATAGTCCTTGTAGTTTATAATCAACATTTAACTTTGTGCTGTGTTCCTCTAAGGATTAAAGGGTGGTCTTTGTTCCAGCAATGTCAATGAGAACCCTTCTATAGAACGTGGTAAGCTCTTGATCAGACCCTAAAAGGGAAGAAAATCTCACCCAAAGGTTCCGAATCAGTTACAAAAACCACGAAGAGGCCTCCTATTTTGCACAGTTGTTTATGGAAGGTGTAGAAGTTAATAATTTTCTTACTAGCATGTTGACAATTAAGAATATGGACAATACAAAAATGGTGAATTAGGGAACTTGTTGATCTCTGAGTGTCATTAACTCGTGATCATGTGTTCTGTTTCTTCTACACTTCAGTGGTGTCCTTCCCTTGCTGCTAAACTGGTTCTAGACAGCCAGGATCAAAATGTTTAACTGGTTTGTGTGTCCCAGGGGGCTGCCAATGTTTTGTAATCATGCTGCGCCAAATCCTTCTGTACTTTGATCTCCAACCATTAACAAGAGATTCCAACAGATGAACTCGTGCAGTAAATAACCTTGGACATTGATACTATAAGACAGATAACAGTGTTTAAAACACAAATATTTTAAGATTAAATAAAATATGTTACCAAGTTTATATTCAACATTTGTTTTCCATAATAAATGAAACAAAAGTCCTTTCCTATAAAAGGAATTCCTTCATCAGACTTAAAAATATCAAGTTATAATAGTGGGAAAATAACATGTGCTGCTAGCATATTGTGATTATATTCAATTAAAGCTTTTTTCCTCCCATTTTCAGACCATAGTAAAAAGAAATTTGTTCTATTTTTGTCAGCACTGCAGTCAAAACAGTCAAAGTGAATTAGTTTTCACTGATTTTCACAGTCATCTGTAAACAAGATTTATTAAAGTAATTAAATGAGGATTTTGTAATTTATAAAGCGTTTAACTCAGAATTTGGAAGTGCTAAAAGTACTAATATACTTAGAATTGATTTGTCTTTAGAATATGTAAGACTTGCAGATGTTGCTGTTTCCTAATGGAATCGTAATCAATTGTGAACTATTGGGTTTGTGCTCATTTTTGTAAAGAATACATTTGAGAGAAGACCCGTGACATTGCCATTGGGAGAAAAGCAATCCGGAAAGTTCGGCACGCGTGGGAATGCCACACACAAAGCTCATAGAAGGACTGGCCAACATCTTACCGCAGGCAAAATCCTCTAGTGCTGTTTTGACTGTAAACGAATCTGAGGCATCTGACCATTGACATTTCTTACTTTACGTTCTTTTTCCTTCCATTCCACCACGCAGATTTTGCCTTCACAATAACTAGACTATACCATGGTAATTGCCCCAAAGATTTAGCTCCTAGTCTCCTCATTTTCACATTTGGTGGTTTGCCTGGTGCTGCCCGTGGAGCCCACCGCAGAGCAGCGACCCAAGAGCCAGCGGCTGCTGCTCTCTACCCGCGCCCCAGGCTGCTGGGGCTGGGCCCCCTCTGCATCTGCTGTGGCTGCTGCTCAGGCTCTCGCCACATTACAGCCCGCTGCTGTTGTGGCCGCATCTCAAGAGATGTGGCTCAGGAAGCCACCACCTTTCTTTCTGTCAGCCCTGTGTCTGTTTATTATTCATAGGAACTCCAGCCAGCTCCTTTTAGCAGCCTTTTCTAACCTGGTGTGTTGGCACCAAATGTGTAGCTAATTCTAAGAGATTTTTGATGCTTTCAGGAAAAAAAAGAGTGTTTCTCTTGTAAAAACATGCACTTGTCTTCCTTTTCTGTGCCTAAGTGGATTTTTTGTTTGTAGAATTCATTGTAATTCTTCACAGGGGAGGTAAAATTTTGCTGACCTTAGTTACTCATCTGTTCTGTCTTGTGCATGGGAGAATGAGATAGAAGGGTTATGGAAGCCACATGCACTGGATGTTGAGACATGAAAAACAAATAACCTCATTTTTTTGTCCTAACTGATGATTTCAGTTTTCAAGTGCAAAAGTTACAAAGGGTGCTGCCCTGGAATGCTGGGCTGCCATATCTGGCTGATGGCACTGGGGAGTTTGAGGAACTGCTCAGTTAAATGTCTGATAATGTCAGAACTTCCAGCCACTTTCTGGTAATGAATCCCTCATTCTTATATGTTTCTTACTATTGTTTCAAAACCTTCTGTATGAACTGGAAAATTAATCTTACTGTTTCACGAGAAGAACAACGTTCACTTCAATGTCTTCTCATTTTAACACTGAAAAAACTAAGATCTATCTACTGCTGAGCTGCTGTGGCAGAATTCTCTGGAGGGGTTACTCCTCTCCAATAGCCAAGTGACGAGTAACCACAAGACTCACCCCCTCTTTCAGTCCAGGAGGCTACTGAGTGAGATGAAAAAACAGTATGCTCTGTTGCAACCTGAATGACTGTCGGTCATGAAGGTGATACAAATTTAGAGCTCAATGTTTTCCCCAGGCTTTGGCAGCCTCCTGCATCTGTGCTACTGTCTCCAGATCTCAGCTGTATTTGGAAGTCCTGCCTCTGATGTGCTCTTGCAGTCGGACTGCTTGGCTGCAGCCCTTTCTGCCAGGGAGTTTCTGCAAGGGACTTTCCACTGTTGGAATTGTTCTTTGGGCAGTGGGAGGTTGATTTCGTTTGTGTTTCTTGGGGGTTGTGTTTTTATTTTTTCCTTTGATCTATTCTGCCAATCACTGTTAGTAGATCAGCCTAATGTCAACTGGAATAAATACTGAAGGGAGATGGTGGGTCCTCTGAAAAAGACTTGTTGCTTATAAAGTGATGCAATTGGCATAAAAATATTATCTCAAGTAATTTAGTTACAAATTCTTCCCTGTGCATCATTCAGATCTGGAAGCATCTTCCTTAGTAATTTTGTTTGATCTCTTTTTTTCCCTTTCAGTAATATTTGCATAAAGTTATCTTTATTTCTACCTTTGTCTGACCATCTCACCCTTCTGTATCTTTCCTTGACTCCTCATCTCATGCTGTTTCAAATTCAAGATTATCAGTAACTAAAATATCTGCCACATCTATACTGAATTTAGGCAAATTGAAAGTAAAATTTTAGAAGGAGAAAGCCAGAAGGTTTTATTCTTTGCATTCATGTCATGGGCATGCAAGTAGAGAATAATATTGGCAAATTTCTATTTATGAAATAATTGCTAAAGTAATAGCTGAGATCGTTCCATTGACAATGATTTTACTCATCATGCTCTCTCCATTGTTGAAGAACAGAGGAATCTGCAAAGTTTTTAGAAAAAGAAATTTTAAATATATGGAGTAGAAGTGATGAAAGGCACTCAGAGCCACATGGAGCAATTGCTTCCCTGCTGAAAAAATTATTGGCTATTTTACTACTCATTATTTCACAGATTGCCTTATAACCATGGTTTTGAGAACAGGACCTGTGAATAATGTATATTTTTTTAATGCTGTAATTGTTTCATGTTGACTTTCATTTTACTGTCTATGCAGCCTCTTTAGAAATGGAATATTTGCACGAGCAACTGCATCAGATTGGTAGTAGCTTTGCCTAAAGATCTGGGTGGGATAGTCCTGGCTAACATAGCTTAGCTGCTCTTCCTGTGATGTCCAGACTTCTGAGCTATCTACAGCAGTGCTGTTGGTGTACGCATGTATCAGAATTGTTAAATATTTTTTAATCTTTATATTTTCCATTATTGCTTGCAGCAATGTAAAATTTAGCATAATATTTTACACTGTTTTGTAAACACAAGGGATTTTCATTCCATTCTGATCAGTGGGTTTGGAATCGTTCAAGATATTATTTTGATATAATCGTGAAATTTGTTTATTTTATTTCCCTGATAAGAAGATACTAACCATTGAGACCTTTATAAAAATAAGTATGTTTGATGTATTTGGATGTCAGTATAAGTGACATTTAAATTTAGTGCCGTGAATATTTGCTGTTATCCCTTCCAGTTTCCCCTGTTCTGCCAGCTGGTGAACACTCCCTCTAGGCTGGGTCCTAACACAAAACCTGGCCCATGGGGCTTCCAGACACTTACCCAGGACTTACCTCAGTCACTTTTGACTGGCGGTGTGGTTTTTTTTGTTTTAGTTATTCCTTCTCATTACATTTTTTTTTCACCAGTATTGGAAAATATTTTGTTAAATTCCAGGGGGTCTATTGTAAATAATTGGAAAAAAAGAAGGTAACTTACGAAGGTAAAAAAGTAGTTACAAAGGTGAAAAGAGGAGGTAAATTATATCTGTTCTAATTCTCTTCCTCCTCCTGGGACATAGAGAAAAGCCCCCTTGCACCAGCAAAAGTAACCCCATCAGCTTCCCTGGACTTTGATCTTATGGCAAATCTGGAAAAAAAGCAATCTGTGAACTGATGAGCTGAGGCTAGGGACAGATAAGGCTATGGGTAGCTTTTCCTAGAGGTGTGTAAAGAAGGCAGGACTTATTTCAGCCTAGTTCATCTTTCAGGCATGAAGCAGTACATCGGTACCTTATCATTGCAATAGGAATACAATACTGTGTGGATTTCATGCAAAGATTGCATTCCTGATTACCCAGGAAAGCCAATTTCTATCAAAATTCAGGTCATTATCAGGCAATATATTGTGACGTATATAGAAAAGCTGCCTTTTTTCTCTTATATGCACATCTGCCTGTTTATTAGCCCTGACCTCAAAAATCGGATTTTCTTTCCATAGGCTATACTTGTATGCATTATTAACTAAAAATTTCCCCACTCACTCTCAAAAATATTATCAGAACATAACAACTGTGATTGCTTAAGTCATTTTGTTACTGCCATTTCATTGTAACAATACCACAGGGTTACAAAATAACAAGAGAAGCATGCAAGACACGTTAAAATTTAAATTTTAAATCAAAGCAATCATTTTAGACAACTAGTATGTTCCAAAAAAGCCTCCCTCCAGTTCCCAATCAAAATTTTAAGGACTTCATCTCTCTCTGTTGTCTAGGGAAAAAGCATGTACCTACAGCCAAGCTGGGTATTTAACGTTGCTCAGTGGTTTTAAACTGAACAAAATTACTAGCTTTCCTTCAATATGACCTAGAATATGTGCTTTTATTTTAAAAATAATCATAATATATATATAGCTCTGATATTAATTAACACATTGGGTATATAAAATGGCAATTTATTTGCATGAAATTTTCTCCTTAATGATTACTAGATGCGCTAATGAGGAAGCACTTACTTATGCATAAACTGGAAAAAGTGTGCCTTTTCTACAGAATAATTAAGCATCGAATCCATCATGAAAATGACCAAAGCACATGTCATTTCTGCTGTAAAACAAATAGGAGAGTCTGTGTAACCTCCCATGCTACAAGTGTCCCTTCTCCACTAATGTTATAACACATAAAATCTTTCATAAGTTAACCCTGCAATAAAAAAATAATTTTTTGAGTGAAGACAAGGTCTGTGAAGCCAAGTAATTTTCCTCTGTAAAGACACACACATAACTGTTTTTAGAGCGTACTAAAATTATAAGAGCATAAGCCTCTGCCCATTTCCCATTCATGTTTCCATTATCGTCAAAATATGAACATATCTGAATTTAGGGGAATATGCTATATAAAGTACCAATTATTTTTATTGCCAAACATGGTATTTGTTTTATTTTCCTGTGTTTGCTGTTTTCAAAGATTAAACAAGTTAGGATTCTGAGCATATTCACGAATTTAAATTTGCTAAGAAAAAATAATGTGAGGATATAAAACATGTCCAGAGAAACACCCAGTTACGTGGAGCGTTATATAAAATTTAGAGGATACGGGTTGCAGCCCGCTACTCCTCAGTTTTCCTGTATTTCTTGGTTTCAGACCTACCAGAAATATGTATGTGATGGTATTTTTGGTCCCCTCCCTGATCCTAAAATGGAAAAATGAGTTATGGGGGTGAGAGGAAAAATGAAAAATTTGGATCAACTACCAGAATTTGAAGCCTGTAACCAAGTTTTGGTTTAAGCCCACCTCAAGTGTGGGGCTACAGTGCTGGTCAATTATTTTATTTAGAGAGATTCATTCTTCCCTAATTAGAAGTGGCACTCTGGTGCCAGAAATTACACTGCTTCTTCAGAAACTGAGCATGTGTGGGTTCGGCTCCTGTCAAGGACAATTTTTAGCATTCAGATAGTGTGGTGCCCTAGAAATAACTACGATAGACAGACAGAAAGAATGAGTGAGGTTAGCATACTAGTCACAGTTACAATACTGAGTCATATGTATATATTTATTTCACTGTTGATTGCCAAAGGCAATGCAAGAGCTTGAGATCGGGTCATGTTGCACAAAGGACATCTGCAATATTGCTCTAAGAACTATGCTAGCTTGTCAAAGCCAAAATATGAGATATAAAAAGAACAAAGCTCCAACTTTAGAAACATAGATACAATGGTAGTGTTGGGCTTTCTAATGATAAGGAATTAATTTGACTCTTATTTCATGTTGGGTTATATTAAACTCAAACTATGTATAAACTGTCCAGTGTTGAGTCTTCTAAAATACATTAAATGGTCTTTCAGTTGCAGCTCCTCAAACAGGGACATGCTTTGTGTGTGTGTTCTGGAAACCATCTAGTGAGCAGTTTGCATTCAAAGTGGAAATGATAAAATTAGTGAGAAGATCCCAGAAATTCTGCTGGGGAGGTGCTTGCTAAGATTAAAAAATAAGTAAATATTCTAATGCTTTTCCAACACCTTGCAGCTATGCCAGTACTCAGGATAGGTTTAGTTGAGGTTGCTGGAAGGCTGGCAAAATCCTGATTTGATAACAACTTGCAATGATTTCATGGAATTTCTTTGTAGCTCTTAGTAAGAGTTAAATTATCTGTCCACTGTGCTCTGGGGCATCTGTAAAGGAGGCTGGAGACAGAATTATTGATTATTGTCAACCAATGCAAATTCTTCTTTGAATCAGTCTATTTGGATAAGAAGGAGAAATTGTATAATAACATTTTTTTTCACAATAAGAGGCAGCTGAGACACCTTTTATTAGTACAGCATTCATTATCCGATTCCTTTGCAGCAGTTATTTTTCCTTGTTCTGCTCAAAAGCATTTCCAATCTGTTGTTATTACTTATCCTAATACCAGAAGTATTGTCAGAGCAATTAGGATTCCCAAGCCATTTTGAAGGCTCATTGCATTTGATTTTGTAATGTCTTCCCCTCGAGTTTGCCATCCAGCTACAGTTTACTATCCACTAAAACTTAGTGGAAGAAATGGAGCTGCTCACAGAAAAAAAAGAAACCTTAGGGCAAAGAAAGAATCATATGATTCTCTATGCAGCAGTTTGATAAGATGAAGTTTCTCGGAGATACCAAATATTTAGTGCATTTTACAAAATCACATGCTAACTTGCTTGGTGCACTTCTTGGAGGTAACCTCAGAGAGAGCAATGCTGCCTTACAGATTAATTCCAAGGTGAGTTCCTGCATAAAAAGTGGCAGACAAGATTCCACATCCTTTTTGTTTCAAAGGGCTGCTGCAGTGCAACCTACGCGCTAGCACTATTGCTTTTCAATATGCTTTTCAAAATGGTTTTGCTCACTTGCCCAATTCTGGTAGCAGCATCCCATTGAATTCCTTATTTCAATCAATACTGTAGAAATGGGCAAAGCTTTCAACACAGAAATCTGTGCCGATACTGAAACATCGCAACACTTTTATGCAATTCATCTCTTCATACCTCCTGTCTCCCTGCAATCACAACTCTTTTGCTCCTGCAAAATTCATCCACTAGCACGTAACCCATTTCAAAAGAAGAACCCACTTAATTTTCAATCAAACTTCTGGCATACTACAAACAAAACACTTCTGCGTCCAGGCGTTCGGTTACAATGTGCCATCGCTCTCACTCCGACTCTGCCCTCAGTCGCAGCCATGGGGAGGAGCGGAGCCAATGCCAGCGCCGTCCCCACGGCAACCACACATACCGTATCCATGGAAACCCACTGCAACGCTGGATGAAACACGGGGGGAAAAACGTGCAGTTTTTCCACTTGTAAAAATACTTTCAAATTGCTAAAACGCAGGGGGTGGGGGGGGTGGGGGGGAAAGCAATACTGCAAAACATTGCCATTTCTGCCAAATAACGCACACGATGGATGGCCACAGACATAATGTTTCTGTCTGTTTCATTTGTCAGGGAAATGGCTTCGTGGTTATCTTTTCCTTTACTTGTACGACAGGATAAAAATAGGGCACATATCTAATGCATATGTGTAGAAATTACGAGTACAAAAATGTGCATGTACGTCACAGTGAGAATAGATGGTGTATCCATAAATACTTGTATATAATATGCTGTGGCTCATGGTTTGAATTTAGTCTAAGCAACTGAAAAAAGTGAGTGCCTGAGATGGAGTGGTTTATTTCTTTGTATATATTGTGTTTCTCTTTCCTGTCTATTTCTGCATGTGTTTGAATGCATGTATATGTACGGTTATTTCAGTAATCTGTTTAAAAGGGGTTATTGGTTTAAAACCATGTTAGGGTAATCTTAAAATACGATTTGCATTTTGCAATCAGGAACATATTTATATTTCATTTTGCTGTTATAATTCCCACATGGCTATTTCTTGTCTTCATGTTCTTGTATAGGTGCTTTTCTTCCAAAACAGAGGAAGAAGAGACCTTAAAGTGTCTGTCACACAGAGCAGAGAAGGCTTTCACAGGCACATATTAGTAAGGGTCTTGAATGCACTAAGCATTGTCACACTCATCTCTCCTCCAGAGAGGAGACGAAAGGCATGAGAAATAAATACGGCCTATTGCGTATAACAGAGAGAGATGTCCTTTCACCTTTGCCAGTTGTGTCATGCTTTCTTCTCCTGAGGAGCTGGCGTCACAGCCAGTTTGACAAAGGTACATTGTCAAGTACGTGTTAGAGGGATTATGTAGGAAGTTGGAAATGTAAGACTAAAATTACAGACTATTTAAATCCTAACCCGTAATTGAATTTCACTATACCTCAGTGGTTTTGGCAGTCAGAACGCAGAGGGCATAATTTGAAGGTAGTTTGTAAATGAGAGTAAGAGGATGCTTTCCACTAACACACCCTGCGAATCTCCAGGCTGGCTGTGAGACCTGGCGGGTGCTGCAATGGTTTGAGCCACCACAGTGCAGCTCAGGGTGTAACAGCACTTCGACTGACCCTCTTTCAGCCTACTAAAGCCACTGAACTCTGCTGCTGAATGGAAGGTTCCCTTTCAAAAGTGACTTATTTTAAAATCTGGGGGGGGGAAAAAAAACAATGCAGCCATTTCTGAGACTCATGGCCATAAATAAAATATATCAACTCACACTTTTGAAGATCTGTTCTAACTGTTTCTATTCTCTCGTAACTCCAAAGTGTCCTTGGTTTAATACTTCAAATACAGCTGCATGTAGCTAGGAATGGGTTGTTACAGCTTATACATATTTCATAAAGAAATACAGAGTTCTGAACTTTTGAAAACTTCCTGCCCTGCTGAGCATAGTTTTCTTCCACATAACCATTGTTGTCACTGTATCTTTCCTCTCATTTTTCAGTTTATTCATTTGTATTTTCCTCTTCTTGCTCATTAGTATTTGTGTGTTCAGATGGAATTTAAAAAATATTTTCCTGTTGCTTTCACGATCTAGTTTCCTATTGTTTTAGCTATAGCACTCTATAAATGGATTTATTCCCACCAAACACAGGCTGCAAATAATCAGGAAGGGTTAAAGGTGTTTTGGACCTGAAAATATTACCTAGCAATGCACAGCTATGAGCCACGTTTCCAAAAGTGTTTTTTTTGGGGGAGGGTGGGTGGATCAAACTGAGAGTGGATTTGGGTGAATTAGGAGAATTTAGGGAAAGGGCTATTGCTATTCTTCTTATTGTGGTCTCTCTGCATGTTATCAGATAGTACTCTTGACCTTGTTTGACATGAACCTCCTTTGTTTCTCTAAGTTCACAATACTACATTTTTATACTACATGTTCAAAACAGTTTATTGTGATATGTGCAAGATTTTAAACAAATAATTGTTACACACATCTGCTATAGATAATGTCTTTCCCATTCTATGCAAAAATGATTGCCACTCCATTATTGTCAGTAAAGAGACAGAAGATAAAAGTTGTGCCTCAAACTGTGGATGTCCTGACAATATTTCAAAACATATTTAGAGTTTCTTTATGATACGTGCATATATTCTGGAAGCTGAAAGAATTTGTGACTCTCGTTTTTCGAGGCACATTTGGTGCTCTCATTTGTGTTAGATGAAGATTGTTATTAAATGCAATGTTTCATATTTGTTTGGTAGTAGCATCTAAACTGATCTCTTAGGACTGGTCCACACAAGTTTTCTTACTGATTCTAGCAAAAGAAAGGTCAAAGGCCATAGTGCATGATTATAGAAACATTTTGTAATTATCCAGATTCCTAATGCTAAATATTAAGTAGAAACTGAAGTTTTACCAAAACAAAGAAGCACTCTTGTTGTATGGGACTACCAGTGAACTGTACCCGCAACGCCACATCCCCCTATGGATGCAGCTATGGTAGTAGCTGTCTTTGTATGGATGGTTACACTCGTATACAATGACTTTACTGTATCTGTGCAGAGGCACCATATACCAGTAAAACAATCTCTGCCCCTAAAATTATAGTTTTGTTCTTTTTAGCTCTTAACCTTTGAGCACATTTTTGTCTTGTGTCACTAGACTGCAATAACACTACAATCCCTGTTGCTCTCAGACTGGAACCACATTTGATCCCAGGCATTCAGGAGTGTTTACACCCGCTTGTAAACCTTTGGAGGATATTTAACCTTACTATACGACACCACTTATTAACAATAATTAGTGTTTAGGTTTTATCTTCACAGGAGGTATATCCCATATAGTCATTAACTGAGTACCTGCTTTTGAACTAAATGATTCACAAGTATTGAAAATTATTGTAACTAGTGATTTGATTTTTTTTTTTTTTAAATTCAACTATTTCAGAAGTCTAAAATACAGCATACAGACCAGGCAACCTTAGAAATGTTACCAGAAAGTGCTACAGTTTTAGGTTGGTATTGAAAGTCTGTTTTGCACCTTTTTCACTTTTTCAAAGCAGTAATGCAGCGTTTACTTTAGAAATGCTAGTTTCAAAAATCTACATAACCGTTTGAAATCTGAGTAAATTCCAGAAATATATGTGCAGTATTATATATCATGAAGTAGACAACAATATATTACGTGTGTCTATATATATGTGTGTATACACAGGATTTTAGATTGGTGCAGGGGCCCACGACAGATCATCCACATAAACTCTGTATAAATCACGATCATTCTGCTGGAGCTTGTGAGGTCCCTGATTCTGGCAGCGAAAGGCTGTGGGTTGTGCAGGGTTTTTCCTTCAGTACTTTGGCATTTTGAGCTGGCTGCCTCCCTGCAATGATGTGGAGCCAAGAGTTAGTGCTGGTGAAAGGAAGGAAATCAATGTGACCCCGTTCTCTCCAGCTGTGCAAAATACTATCCAAGGTGAAGACAGCCTGTGCAAGAAGTGCTGCTTTTTGCTGTTGCCCCAGCTCATGTGGATGCACAACTGAGTCCATACCCTCAGAAGAGGCACTTGTTTGGAAATGCAGGGAGTTAATTCTCTCCAGTAGCACTGCTTGGCACACACTAGCATTCAAATAACAAGAAAGCAATTGCACAGCCCTCTTCAGACTATAACCGCATCCAGCTCTGAAAATACTATTTTGAGCTTTGTTTCCCCTTTCACAACGGGACTCAGAGTGACATGACATTTTATTTCAACTAGTGATATGCTCAAGATGGGTTTGATTTCCTTCTGAGGCTAGTGAGAAAGTCTTACTGTGTCTGCTTAAAATATTCACTTAAAAAAGATGTTAATTAAAGTTTATCCTCTCTAGTGGGAGCTGTTCAGCTCTATCCCAGACAAATCAGCACTATGGACGTGCTACAGGTGTGCCGGAGATTTAAGTGCTCTGAAATTCTTGGAGAAATTCCAGGGCACATGCTCATGTTATCTGTTTAAGATGAGCCCCAGGATTTTCTCAGACGGGAAATCTATGCAGACAGTGAGCCTTCAAGTTCAGAGTCAAGGAAAATTAGAACTTGTTGGGTACTCAGGTGCTTGAGCATGCCAAGGGAACAAGGAAGCCACCAGCAGTGCTTGGGCACCCTGCCTGCGGGTATGCTTCCAGATGTCAGAAAGTCAAATGGACAGGAGGCAGAGCATGGTAACACCTTAACCACTCCAGCGTGGACTATTCTCAGAGCAGCACAGACTTAGCTAAGTGAAGCACTGGCCCACAGGCTATTGCTTTCCTCAGAGAAGGATCTGTGATGTTATTCCTCAGTAATTTGTGAAAACAGTAACAAAAGAGCACTCAAAGCAAACCCATTATATTTCACATGGGTCTACACAAAAATGTCCTCAAGCACATGGTGTAGCAATGGATAACTTGGATTGCACGAGCTCTGTTATTTTTCATGTGTAATTTCTAATTCAGCTTACCACAGAGATGGACTTCAGGTAATGATGATACTTTAGGTGTAAGGTCTATTGATTTTGTTCAATCATTTTCCTCCTTTCTGGCTGTAAATGTATAGGTCTCCAAATAATACAGTGGCTGTGAAAATATTTGTGACATCTGTACTTTAATTAAGTATTGCAAATATCTGAGACAGTAGACTATCTGCTTCTTTGGTGTGATTTTTCACGTATCTTTATAATTCACGCGTAAGTGAAGGTGGCTCTGTGGTACATAACTGTAACAAGTGCTTTTAAGTGCATTATAAAATCTCACCATGGCAACATCCTTCTGCTCATCGTATTTATAGTGAGAAAAAGAAAACAAGCAAAAATAATATTAACCCTGAAACCTTTCTGAAATTTAGAGGTTGAAAGAGTATCCTAAGTCAGGGTTCTTCTTTCATAGCTGTCTGTAAAGATCCTTGAACATGTTACCAGAGAAATAATAACTGAAGGTAGGGGTAGAAAGTTTTCTTCTTTTGATTTCAGCTTTATATGAAACTGACAAATACCTTGGGGTTTTTTGGGTCACTGTGGCCAAATACAACTTGATTTTAATAGAAGAAAGTTAGAAAAAAAAGGGCATGTTTGCTTAGCTCCTCTGAGACCTAACACTGCGCCACTGGGCATGATGCAGAAGGCCAGGTGTAGTCATAGAGAGAGCCAGCAGTTTGGCAATTACCCCTCAAACGCCTTCCTGTCACCCTGTGCTCTGGCATCATGTAAACCTGGCTCAAAATGGATTGGCAGTCTTCTTGTAGGGGCTTTACATGCCTTTAAAGAGTGACATTGTTTTCTGTATTCTCTTGCTACCTCATTTCTGCAGTCTTTTGAAGGCTTGTAAATGTCTGGGTAAATTGTGAGGAATAATTGTAAAAAAAGTGTGTTAGGGTGCCTGCACTAGCGACCTGCACATTAAGTGCTCCTCTTGGTATCATCTAGCAGGCTACAGCTGAAGAGATCTTCCAGATAACATGATTCAGAATAATATCAATTATCTGTTCTTGCATTTTCTCTGTCCCTCTCCCTACAGTCTCCACGGCCCTGTCTTACAGGAGCACCTCATTCAAGCAGTGTGAAAGAGAAGGAGTGCAGGCTCAGCAAAAGGCTTAGATAAAGCTAAATGCAACTACAGTGTCTCAGGCCACCTTTTCTCAGGTAAAAAATGAAAATGGGCAGATTCTCAGAGAATTCATCACCTACAAATTCCTTGAAACTGTGGATAAATTTGTGGATGGTCTGAATATCTAAACAAACCATACCACTTTGACACTTAGGTGTGGATATATGGTCCAGAGTTTAACTGCCTACTTTAGAAATTATTTGATTTATTTCTTATTTCACTCTAGTTCATTCCCATTCATCTAACTTTTTTAGAACAAGTTCTTTGTTTATATTCAATATAAATAGGGAAGGAAACGAAGGGAAATATAAAACGATTCTGAATTAAACCCAAAAAATCCAACTATTTTTAATCCTTCATGAATTTTTCATTACTACTTCCCACAAAACACCTCCTGCCTTCTCCAAATGTTCTAAAAAGTGCTGCCATTCTTGGTAGATAAAAGCAGTATAAAATTATTGTATTAAGCAAAATTCCTTCTTTGTTTTTCTCAAACAACTGCTATGTAGTGACTTTCCATCCAGTGTCTTCTGCAGTGGGAATAGGCTCTTTAACTGTCAGGAGAGTAAAACTAGTTAGCTATGCTTACAAATCTGTATGTGAACTTGAGCACAGAGACAAACTCAAAGGGCCCTTTTGCTCATTTACACAGAGAATTGCAGCATAGGAAGTCCACTCGCAATCACTCCTTTCTCTTACTGTTTTTAGTGGGGGAAAAGTGGTACTGGTACCAAAGCAAGTGAGAGATGCTCATTCTTTACACTGTGCCCATCAACTTTCCAGCAGTGACAATCTGAGTAAATTGGAGTAGGGAAGAGTGTGGAGGAGAGGCCATAAGACCTGGCCGGAGTGATAGTATTCTGTATATCTCAGGCTGCAAGAAAAAGACAGTCTAAAATCTAGCAGAGATGGAATATACTAAATATGAAGTTTAGAACTGGTTCAAAAACTTGTTAAAGTTTGGCTTCTTTTCTTTCAAAGATGTTTTCTCATATAAAACCATAGAGCTTATCCATCAGTCATTTCAGTTTTAAAAGGCAAAGATTTCTCCAGTTCCCCAGAAGACTCTTCAGAACAGAACAAAGAGTAAACTTTCCAGACCATCTTTTAATTCTGTATTGTTAAGTTGAATCTAGCACAACAGATTCCTGATCTATGAACCATTTAAATCTAGTAACTTTTGCAGTACACACTGTTGCATACATCTTGGTGCAAAATTTTTTCTGCTTGTACAGACATACCCAATCTTATTTTATGAGACTGCCTTAGGTAGGAATGGGATGGCACAGGCATGTGCTTGTAGGCTGAATCACATGCTGGAGGTTCTCAGTCTGACAGCTGACATGATACATGGGCATCCCACCACCCAGGTCACCTGAATTGCGAGGACCATTTTAGCAGATAAATATTCTCTGGTTGTTACACTGCATTTAAACCTTTCTTCTGCTTCAGGATTAAATGCACAAGGTGCAGCCAGTGGTGAGCCAGTCATTTGTGCCCATCAGTTAGGTCCTGGCAAAAGAAAGAGGCAGCCAGCGCAGTCAGCATGAGGCAGGGACCACACTAGTTTATTTTGGAAATAATGAGTAATAGTTATCAAATCAGTTGGTGTGGGGGTAACATGTAACAACCTTGATCAGTGATCAAAACTGACTGTGTTAGGCATTCAACCGAGATGGCCTTACTCAAGGAACATTGAGTGTAAAACAACACCTGCCTTTAATGCTCACTTTGCTTAGTCCAGGGCTCTGATACATCAGGAATTAAGTCCTTGCTAAGTACAGGTTGCCCTTGACTACTAAAACAAGACACCTCAAGCTGCCTAATGCCATGGCATGGGGAACAGTGAGCAAGAAAATGGTTTTGCTCTGGGTGTCTTCTAGGCTATAGAGAAAGTGCCACTCTGATGCTCAGAGTGATCAACAAAGCTTAATTGTTTGCTTAAGCAGCCTTTGGAGCAGTGAGAGCTAATAGAGCTATAAATTGGCAGGGCTGGCCAATGCAGTTGAACAGCAAAAAGACTTGCAAAGAGAGAGTTTTGCTCCCAAGTGCTTATTGTCAGCTCTTTGAGTTAAACAGATTTTAACAACCCAAACAAAAACTCCACAGGGGAGCTTTTTACAAACAGAAAACAAAGGAGCCCTGCTCCAGCTACATCAAAGCTTCCAGTCCTTTATAACCTCTGGTGGTGGCAGTTTGTTTCATCCAAGGCCCCTAACTCAATGCTAACGTCAGTTTTCCCGCCTACCAATGAACCATTTTTCTGGAGTTTCCTGATCTAGCTTTTAACTGACTTCAGAGAAGAAACAGGATCGCTTTAGGCAAAGCTACAGCCATCCCATTACCATGCCATGGTTGCTGCCATGAAAGGTGCCTGAGAACACCATGCTGTCATGAAGTTTTAAAGCCTTACGTGCCTCTGGATTTGTTCTCCTGAAGCCATCCTATTCCAGAGATTTGCCTTACTATACCAGTCGCCTTCTCTTGCGAAGGCTGGGAGAAATGAGAGGCAGATTTGGGCTGCTGAATCTGATGATAAGATGATAAAATGTATTTTGTTCTTATTTCATTTCCATTTTTATCCCCCAGCCCAATGTAAATAAGGGATATTAATAAGAGATTTGAATTTATAGAAAGTTAATGGTACTGAAATTCCAGACACATTTAAGAGGGAACAGCATTACTTTGCATTTAGTGTGGGGCTTTTAATGCAGTTTTGTTCAGAATATGACGAAATTTAACACTGCAGTTTAAAAGGGGATGTTCTTGTAACTCTGGATAATTAATGACAGAGTAGGATGCAGCCTCATCTGAGTAAGAGGCAGAACCATCTCATTGCTGCTCCGCTTTGACATGACAGAAAGGAGTACATGCTGCCCTGTATGCATATGAGTTGTTAAAAAACATGCACTGGTTGTTAAAAAACAAGAACAGGAAATTTAGGCAGGGTGGAGAAATGAAATATATGGTTGTATATGAATGTTGAAGGTACAGTTGAGATTTCAGTTGTATGAAACTAACTGAAAGTTCTGAAGCATCAAAACCTACAACATTACAGACCATCCAGAAGTTATACTTTATTCTTTTAAAATATGTGCTTATAGACAAAAGACATTAATGAAATTGGAATAATTAATTTCTCAAATCTTTGTTATACTGCATAAATTTGAGGGGGAGCCCTGAAAAGGGGAAAATGATAAGCCTCATCCCAACACAATATAGCACGCTTAAATTCTCTGGAGTCATCTTGATGCCTATGTTGTTGCTTCAGTTTCCCTGCTTGCTTTAATTACCCAAGTAGTCCCATCAGTACAACATCTACTTCCAAACACATTGTGTTGCCTCCTCCTACTCTGCAGATCCTCTCCTTGCTGCTGGAATGCTGTGTTCAACTCAGCACGGCAGAGTGCTGGTTGGATCTAGCTTTGAGTAGACAGTAAATATGAAGTGACAAAAAGCTGTACCTGCCTCAGTACTGCACTGTGATGAGAATACAAACGAGCAAGTCTGTAATGTTTCACTGTTATTAACAAAATCTTTAGAGTTTCTAGTTATTTTGTATATGTCAGGTTTTGGGTTCCTAACTTGAAACCCTTCAAAGAACCGTGAATTGTAGAAATTTGTGGGGGAAAAAAAAGGTGTTTCAAAGTGCTTCAGGTAAAGGACACCTGGTTTTTTTTAATCTTAAGCTAATACTGTCTCTTCCCTGTAATACGCATGCAAAAGCATAGAGTTATCCTCCTGTGTCAGAGTCTGTCCTTCTGTACTCAAGAATAGACGGAGTTGGTTAAGAATGGGTACTGGGAAGAACTAGTCCTACACCACTGGTTTTGAGATAAGCACTTCCATTTGCTTGTGCCTGACAGTAAGACTCCCTCTTTTTGCTGAAGTCTTTCTGTGGTTAAATAAATTTCTTTTAGGCCAGCAACTGTCTTCAGATTTTAGCAGGCTGATGGGAAGAGGTGAAGAGAAAGAATTCATCCTGTAACATTCCTAATCCAGAGAACAAGTGGATTAGCTGAGCGAGGGGGGGAGATAAGTAAGGAAGAAGCTTATAGGTAAATGATGCAGTGGGATTTGAAAATTAAGGAAACTGAAGAAGATTCATCTGGATTGAGTAAAGGATGGGAAAAAAAAATACAGAAAAGCTATTTTAGGGAATCAACGTTAGAGCAAAAACTAGGCCACTGACTAAGCCCTGGCCTGAGGTTAGGTAAGGGAACAAGATGTGGAAAATTACTGGACATTACATGAGAAGGTGCTGAACATGATTGATAAGTGTGTGAGAAAATGACTAAAGTTACGGATAGCACCATACAGGGTGGCTGGGTTTCGCAGGTGGTTAAGAGGGAGTTTTGTGAGAAATGGAACAGAAGGCCCAACTTCACAGATAATTGGGGAAGTGTTCTGAAGACCCTTGTGGGAGTAACATCTTGCAAGGCACCACAGTAACTGCATCACTAAGACCTCAAAAGGCCAAGATTACCTAGCTAGGTAATGGAAAATTTGGGATGAATGTAGCAAAATTGGGAGCGATGGGGGGAAAAAGTAATTAGGTGGGTATTGTGGAGGAGACCAGGACAGAGGAAGTGGTAAAAAGGCAGGAAATTAAAAAGGGATATTAAAGTACACAAACGATAGCATCGGTGCAGTCTAGGCTATCGGTTGGGAAGCCCTGCACTTGACTGCCATACCTGGAGCAAGATAACAAACCAAACCCACCAGTCTGACCAAATCACACAAGAAGCATAACCAGTTTCTGCACCAGTGGAAGCAAGGCAAGCTGGGTGCCATGGGACCACCCCCCGCACCCCCCTATCAAATGCCCTCCTGGTATCACTGTGATTCTGCCCCTCCGTTCCGCTCTGGTGAGACCCCACCTGGACTACTGCATCCAACTCTGGGTACCTGAAGAGAAGAAGGACAGGGACCTGTTGGAGCAAGTCCAGAGAACAGCCACAAAGATGGCCAGAGAGATGGAGCACCCTTCCTATGCAGACAGGCTGAGAGAGTTGGGGTTGTTCAGCCTGGAGAAGGGCAGGCTCCATGGAGACCTTATAGCAGTCTTCCACTACCTAAAGGGGGCCTACAGGAAAGCTGGGGAGGGACTCTTTATCAGGGAGTGTAGCGATAGGACAAGGCATAGCGGTTTTAAACTGGAAGAGGGTAGATTTACATTAGCTATTGGGAAGAAACTCTTTACTATGGGGGTGGTGAGACACTGGCACAGGTTGCCCAGAGAAGTTGTGGTTGCCCTATCCCTGGAAGTGTTCAAGAACAGGCTGTAAGGGGCTTTGAGCAACCTGGTCTAGGTGGGAGGTGTCCCTGCTTATGGCAGGGGGGGGTCGGAACTAGGTGGTCTTTAAGTCCCTTCGAACTCTAACCATTCTGCAATTTAATGTTCAAAATCATCACTGACTTAAAAAAAAAAACAACACTAAAAACTGTTGACAGTGGCAAAATGCTTTTGCAAAGGTGATTTTTTTTTTTTTGCATAAAAGAAATGTGTGAACATTTAGAATTCTTTCTTAAAGACAGAAATATGCCCACAGCATATGTAGTTTTTATCAAGAATAAAAACAATTGTAACAATTCATTAAGAAATGTAAAAATCCCCCACAAAAGAAAATTGTTTCACACAACTGTTAAAAGAGACCTATGGGACTTGAAAGAAACAGTCATATTTTTCACAGCTCACTAAATTCACTGTTCTTTAGCTCTCTTAATTGTATGGCCTTTTCAGACAGTATTTTGGTACCTTTAACAAACTGGGCAGCTGTGAAGACCTCATCCCTTTCTTTGGTCTTTTCATCTCTATCTCTCATTTTCTTAAGTCAAATGAATGATTGCATAATCCTGAATAGTGGTACAGACTTAAAAATATCACCTAGGATCATCCTGCTTTTCATTTTGTCTGTGTAGGCTGAAGAATTCTGCCTTTGACATTGTATGTAAAAGATTTATTTCTGTCATCAACTGGAGCATGCCATATATACAGATTCCTCTTGAAACCTCCATGGCTGGTTACATTTTTAACAGATCCCAGACTGTGAAGTACCTGACACATCCACCAGATACTTACTGCCTTTAATGAGAAATTATTTTTTATACTGTCATGGTAAAACTTGAAGGTTCAGATTCCAGCTGTCTTTGAGTACCACTTTTTCCCTCATAAAGAATCTGGTCAAATTAAATACTTGTTTCTCAGGAGGGGGCGAAGGGGAGCAAGCACAAGTGCAAACACGTTCATGTTTTCTGCTACATCGAGCCCTCTTTAATTATGTGAAAGCTGACAGTTGTAACAATTCGGAGTAATAATTTTCAGGGTATAAATGACATAAAAGAATAGCATAAACTTTTATTCGCTGGTGGTGATTGCAAGGTCGCACAGAAAGGCTGCAGTTAGTCATGTAGCCTCTTCCAGTCACAGGAAGTAATTCACACAAGTCTCTGCCCAGGGCTGCTGGCTGAGGGGCAGGTGGCCATGTTCATGGGGGCCTGACGTAGCAGGGAGCTGCCGTACTGCCGGGCTGCCTCAGGAGCTGTGCTACATGTGCTCCTGATAGCCCACAATCAATAAGACGCAACGGAACCTGAATCCTGCTCCCATCTCCACAATTCCCTACCCGTCCAATGCATTCAGCAGAAATGTGACTGTCTTTCTGTAAGTTCCTTTCTACAATTTTGCTCTTAGCATTACTAGGCAGTAATCATAATTTTTCAGAGGGATTTAAAATATTACATAATTTTCCTGTACGTTAGGTGTTTATGTGCTCTTTTCTGCTCTTTTTTTTGCGATAAAGAATGAGTTGCTTTGACTCTAGTGAGAAAAATTTAGGTCTGGTTCAGAGTTTCACTGCATATTGCTTGTGCTGCCAACAGTTTTGCTTCAAGGTACTGTCCCAGTCTCCTCTTCTGTGCTGGAACAGCAGATGAGTAAAAAGATGTGGACATGTTAGATTTAGGATACCTGTAAACCTTCACGTGCAATAGCTGTGGAAAACATTCCTTTTACTAGGTAGTAGAGTGTTTACAAGTACAGATGAAGTGGTTTGCAGCTGGAAAAGGGGAAATACCAGTGTTTCTATGGAAAGTATTTGAAAGACTTTCTCTACGCTATTATTCTGGACAGCCATATCGAGATGTTGAATTCAAAACACGGGAAGCGCAGAGAGGGCATTCCAAAAGGAACAGGCACAAGAAGTCTATTCTGTGACAGACAGTTTAACAGTTTGTCTCATTTAGCTCAGTAAAAGAAGGCTGAGAGGAGATATGATAACTCTTGGAAAATAGATCTGCAAAGTAAATACCACAGAGGAAGAAGGGACAGCACAAAACCAGTTGCTTGTAAACTGACAACAGATAAATTAGAAGCAGATTTCCAGCTAGCAGAGAAGTTAGTTTGTGCAACAACCTTACAGTAGTGTCAGAGGCAGACACATGTTTAGATGGACTGAAGAAGCACTGAAGGTCCAGCAGCACGTGGGCACTGACTCAGCCCATTTGTTTCAGTCTCCGCTTCCTGTAAAACTGTGCTGACTCCGTGGTTTCAATTGGGTTTTAACCACAGCAAAATTTGTATCAAATGGCTCGTATTCTCAGTTTCTAAGTTCATTAATTCTAAATCTCTTTGAAGTGAATAGGAGAAAAGTTTCGCACCTTGCTGTCCGAATGGCAAATATTGGATCAGAAGTGCATGTCCCATCTTTTAAAAAGAAGAAAAGAAGAAAACTTTGCGTGGTTGGAAGTTAAAAATTTGGCACTAGAGAATCTGCTTTTTTTGAAAGATAACAGGGGAGAGTGTTGATGTTTTAATTTTCTAGCTTAGGCTTATAGCCAAGCTTAAACTTGTGAAAATATAGAAATGTAACAAAATATGTGACAAAGCTGCAGTACCATACAGTACCATAATTCTATAGAAAATCTGTTGCATTATGTTAATGAAGATGAAATATGTATTTTTCCTTGCAATATTGATGTTTTCCATTACCTTATTTTCTCAGTAATCAAGATATGCACACAGTGTAAGCTCTGAGTGAAATGTGTAATTAGAGACTATTTAAGATATATATTTCACTTCAGAGAAAAACACGGACAGATAATTAACTATATACCACATTGAGTATTCTGTCTAAGAAACACGTTATTTCTAATGAGACTATCATACTACCAGAGACACTCCCGTAGTTTCATTAGTGAAAAAACTGAGTGTTAATAATGAAAGTGTATTAATAAAAATATGAGTCACACGGTAAAGAAAAATTGAAGGGCTGTGACAAACAACAAAACCTTCGGATGTCACCACCTATTCTGCTGAGGTATCAAATACATTGTCACAACTACATGTAGAAACCCTTCAAAGTTTGCAAAATCATAATTTTAAAATAGGAAAATGACAAAATTTAAGATTGTCTATGTAGCTGTACTTGCATTCTTCAAGCATACACTTTGCATAATCTCTCAGAATTTTTTCCATAGGACCCTTGCCTTTTGAAGTGCCAAGGGTGAACAGTTCTTAAAAAAGCTGTTCGTCACCTTCCAATACACTTTTTATGCTGCGTGGCACCAGTCTTATTTGTTTCTCGCTGTTCAAACCATCTCAGAAGAGAAATAGTTCCCGCATAGACTTTTCTGTCTCATTTATCACTACTGTCTCTGAGGGCTTCAGAATGACTAATTAATTTAACTTCACAAACTCTTGTGAGATAAGGGCTGGCATTTAATTGAGGCACAGAGAGATGAAGGTCAAAAGTATCCCCTAACTTGAAGGTGTGCTATTGAGATGCTCTGTTTAGGACAATAAAGCTCTTTATGTTCGAATTACAAATCGTTATTCATCTCAGTTGCAATAAATAGCGCTCAGCATTTCTGTCAATCGGAACTTAAGCTCAGGATAGACACCTAGGAAATAAGAAAGGAATGGCTATGAAAAATTTGGTTTAAGTGCCTTGCTTAATGAGAGGAGGACAGGAAACCTTTGACAGATGCAGAGCTATAATGTGATTTTCTGAGGCAGCATTTAACAGTTGGAATGTGTTTTCTTTTCCAGCAGCTCCCCTGTCTCACTTTCAAAGATCGCTGCCTCCAAGTTCAAGAATGTTCCATTTCTGTGAGCAGGAAATCAAAATCAAGCAAAGGCAGCAGGAGGCCCGCATGGATGAACAAGGAGCTCCTTACTAAACTCAACCATAAAGGAAATGCATGCAAAATATGGAAACAGAGACAGGTGACCCAGGAGGAAAACAGAGACACTGTTCAAGCTTGCAGGGATGGGGTTAGGAAAGCCAAAGCCCACCTGGAGTTGAATCTGATGAGCGACATGAAGGGCAACCAGAAAGGCTCAAGTGTATCAGCATGGAAGGAAAACAAGAGAAAACACGGATCCACTGCTGAATAGAGCTGGGACCCTGGTGAGAAGGGACATGGAAAAGCCTGCTGTATTTCTTTGCCTCAGTATTTACTGGTAAGACCATCCTTTGGGAATCTCAGGTCCCTGAGACCCCTGGGAAAGCCTGGAGCAATGAAGACTCACCCTTAGTAGAAGAGGATCAGATTAGGAAGTTTTTAAACAAATTGGATGTGCACAAGTCCATGGGACCTGACAGGTTGTACCCATGAGAGCTGAGGCGGCGGCTCATGTCATTGTGAGGCCACTATCTGTTATCTTTGAAAGATCATGGTGATCAGGAGAGGTTCTCAAAGGCTGGAAGTAAATGTCACTTCTCTCTTCAAGAAGGAGGATCCAGGGAACTACAGGCTAGTTAGCCTCACCGTGATCTGTGTGAAGGTAATGGAGCAAGCCCTGCTGAAAACCACTTCCAAGACTTGCCCTGTCTCTCCAAAAACTTTCTTCCTGTTTTTGCTTCCTTGTCCAGTTCTATTCTGCCTTTGTCAGCTCAGTTTTCAAGACTCCAGTTTAAACTCACCTCTGTCATTCACTTTAATGCAGACCTCAGTGGTGGGTAAAATGCTTTCCTCCATCCTCCTTCTCTGAGCTGTCTTTTCCCTTCCCACTAACTGTCTCCCAAATTAGTTGCCTAGCCTTGGGTTCCCGCTTTTATCCATCCCCACTGCCACTTCCTATACCCTTCTCCCACCTATTTTCTGCACTAGATTAAATGTTTTTTGAAAGCTAAACTGCTCCATCTGAAACTTTCTGTAGCTAAAAGTAAGTAGCCTGAAGCAGACAGAACAGAAAATACAACTCACACGTTTGAAGTTTCTCAGTGCTTGCAACTGAAAATGTGCTCTTACAAAGCCGTGTTAAGTAACCTTAATAAGAGACAGACTACTAACATGCCAATAGCATAATGCGTTAAAAATGTCCAGGATTCCTAAATGCTGTCCCAAACTGCTGATGTGCATTATAGCACAAAATAGCATGTATACTAACCATCCATTAAAGCATCTGACAAAAAAGCAGGAATTCTTCCAGGAGGTACATGGAAATACTTAATGAATATGTTAAGTATTCAGAGACTTAAACTATAATATGCATCATTAAGCTTCTCTAATTCTAATGCCCAAGATATTGAAAACCAAAATGCGCAAATACTGCCCCAAAATCAGTAACATAGAGTGACACTGGCCTGCAGAAACACACACAAATCCCACTGATGTCAGTACATTGCTCCTAGAGGCCATTACTTGGAGCTCATGTCTGCAACCATAAAGTTGCATTAACAGTCCATTTGTGTGAAGAAAATTAACTACCTATCTAAAGAATATAAATCACTCTATTGAAATTTTAAAGAATGTATGTGAAAGCAATAAATGAATTCAAGAAAAATCATAAAGCCACAATTATTTTGTGAAAAGAAGACAGTAAATTTATAGTTGAAATTATTTCCATGGTACTGTTCACATGTATACACATATATAAATAATAAATGCTGTGTTAGTGGCAAAAGTAGATTTTTAGGATATTGTTCAATGGCCAACAAGGATGAAGTCAACTGAAATGTATTTTTAACCAGAAGATAAATCTTGTTTGAAGGCTTTATAAAGGAGCCTTATAAATTTAGACCAAAAGCCTGGGTTTATCTTACGTACTCTAGACCTCACTTTGGCCTCTGATCACAGGAAAAGTGGTGTAAATCTGGAATACTTCCTTTGAAACCAACTAAGGCTTTCAGGATTTATGCTTCTATATCCAGTAGCAGAATTTAACCCAAGGGCCCAAAGCCAGCTTTATCAAGCGAGAGACATTTGGTCTGGCTGCAGGGGGGAGAGGCTGTGGCAGCTGCCCAGCTTTTCTCCCCAAGAAGTGATGTCAGGCTACTCAGCAGATCCCTTTGGGCATCAGACATCATGGGAAATAGCCAGACTCTTTTCTGAATGGGAACTGTGAGAGAGAGACAGCTGGCGTCTCTTTCAGAAGGCTCAGGAGAGATGGTCACCACCTAAAAATGCCTTACTGGTTGTTGGCCTCTTGTTTCAGGGCTGTTGTGACTCGCTCTCGATTCTCATTCTTTTTGTAATATAATATAATTTAATTTATGACCACAAAGAGTGCAACAAGAAAGGGAAAAGATGAAAAATATTATGCTAAATACAACCAGCCATATACTTGAAAATGTAAACATCAAACTATTCCCTAGATAAGTAATTACAGGCAGCTTCAAAGATGGAAAGGCACATTTTTAGCAAACATATCGTATTTTGTATATGCTGCTTTGCCTGAAGGACAGTCTGGTTTTCTACAGGAGCACAGCAAAGTGCTTTTAAAGGGATCATCAACCAGAGTTTGTCACTGATCACTTGGAGCTCCCTTGGGACATTGAGAGGCATGACATGGAAAAGAAAACAAAAATACAAAAGCACATGTTGCCCATCTCCAGCATGCTCCTCTTTCCCTCCCAAGACCCTGAAGGGTGGTATACCAAGACACGCATTGGAGTGGTGGGGAACAGGAGGAACCATCCTCCGACACGTTCCTCCTTCCCAGCTCTATGAAATTAGTGCTGGAAAGAACATCAAGAGGAAATGCTGCTACTCCATGCTGTCAGTACCATACAGGGAGCTAGAAAGGCTGTGCTGGAAGGTTGATTTAATAGCACCAACTGGTAATAAATGCCGTTAAAGACTCCCCTCCCACCCACGGCTGCAATCCCCTCTCCTGGGAACTGCACTGGGCTTCTGTAAATGTCTCCTCCTTCGGCCTCTGCGCTGAAACAGATCCCAAAGTCGTGTCTCTGGAGAGCGGCACATGTGTAAGCCCTGTCTCCCGTGAATCCCCATGTCTCCCTCCACGCATTTGGACTACACTGCCGGAACCAGCTCATAGTCGTTCACTAGCACATTCCCCTTCGCAGGGTGCAGAGTTAACTGAGGTGTCCGCTGCTCCTACTGAGCCCAGCGAGGGCTGCACAATGGCCTTTCTCCATGGAAGCTGCAGTATTTGCAGCATGAAGTTTCCTTTCAAACTCTGACTCATTGCCTCCTTCAAATGGCCTTAATCCTCTCCCGTTGGACGAGAAAGGCATTCTGTAAGGTGGGCTGTTACGACCTCCTTCATCAGTTTGTAACATCTTTAGCGTATCGTCACTAGCAGACTGGATCTGTTTTTCAGAGCTCTGGTAGAGGAAAAGTAAGCAGGAGGGCAATGACTGTTTTACCATCCCAGTTTGCTGCCTTGGGCAACTGCCTGCTTTGGCTGTTCTGTGTAAGAATCACCTAAAAGCAAGCACTGATGAAAAGTTTCCTGAATAAATATCCAGCATTTTTTTAATCATTGTTTTATTTTCTAAAATATTTTTCACCTCAAATAAAAAGGTCCAAGAAGATCAATACTGACTAAGATCTGAAATGTTTGACTTGTGTGCTCTTTCTTAACAGCTTTCACTTACTGAAACACGTTAGCCTGTTTGTGGGGAAGAGCAGCTCCTTCTTCTGTTGGTATTCTTTGTACTTGCTAAAAAGATACCTTGGCCAAAAGGTGCTGAGGAGTAGATCTAGTAGATTCTTTGTGGGTGGAAAGAATATTTTTATAGTTCCAATTAACAAATTAAGAGATTTCTTACTTAACTTTTCTAAATTTTTTGCTTAGGTAAATGGAAAAAAAAACCAGCATGCCAGTAAGGATGCAATTAAAAAAATCTGTTAGCATAAGGATGAGCTGAGACCAACTCGCATTTGTGCTTCAGTGTTCCTGTTTGGACAACACAAAGGAGAATTGGACACAGCACCCGAGGATGCCTCTGTGAGTAATTTAAACTCATGTTTAAATCTCCTTTGTGTATGGCAGACCATTTTACCTCTGGCAAGTAGTTTCTGGAGTTCTAATGCCTAAATATTCATGTTTTGCATTTATTATCTCCAGGCCTCTGTAATGATGTTTGTTTCAGAATGAGTGTGGGGTTTAATGTGGCTGCATTTGATTTGTCCAGTGCTTGAAAGCAAAGAGGCTAACTTGAGCCTAAAAGGCAGGAAACTGTAGAGGTGATGAATGAAAAAAACCTAATGTCACATGAGAGAATTCAATTCTAGCCATACTAAAAATTCATCTTGCTGAAATATAGATTTTTTTATAAAATATTCAGCCTGAATTAATGTGAATCTATCTGTAATAGTTGGCTAAAATCGCTGCTCTATTTTACAAGTGCACTGTCACGGAAACAGAAAAACATACAGTAAAGAAATATAACAATGCAGGAAAAAAGACTCTTACAGTAACAAATAAACATAGATTTCTTCATTCAGCATGCCTAAATGTAATGTGATTTTCATGTAGTATTTGCCATTTAGCAACTTGTTTTGTTGGCTGGGGAATCGGTTGATTACTTCCCAATAGTTGAAAGGCTAACACTCATCAGACAATTCATGAATTGGAAAATACAGTCTTTTTCTTTCCTTATGCCACACAGTGTTTGATAGCAGAGTCCCTTCTATGAGAATTTAATGAAAAAATATTTCAAAGCAATTGTTTTGCTCACTAGGTTTTTCAGCCTTTTTTTTATGCTGGCTAGTGAAGCCTTAACTCCTCTCTAAAGCTGGGTTCAAAGCCGACTGTCGTCACTGCAATGGCTCCCACTGACTGTAAGAGGCTGCAGAATAGGGCCCACGAGCATAGTGTTGAGCTGGGGATACAGAAACCCTGTTGCTTCAACGGCAGCTGAGGGGACACAACTCACACAGGGAGACTTTTCCTGCATTCAGGTAGAAAGAGTACGGCATGTTCTTCCTTAGTGCCCAGACACCTCTCCTATCTGCTTTTACAGAATAGTGGAGGGAAAAGAACATTGTGAGCCCAGGGGTAAGAAGCAGCAGAGCTGTCCCAGACCTCTAAGTGCTCCTGGTTCTTTCCCAGAGACCTGTGCTAGGCAAGGAACAGGTTACTTTGACCCCATCCCTTCTTATGTCCTACACGTAAACCAAATACATTTCTTTACCAAACTATAGGTTAACAATTCAGTCAGAAAAGAGTGATTCATATGACTAAAAGATGAGTTGATCTTGTCCACGTTCCTCGCACTCCTGCTTTACATTGTTTTACTGCATTTGCTTTACAGTGCTCCCTAGTACTTTAAAAAGATCTACAAGGAGTAAGATACATGCACCTATTATTATGCTGAAGAGGCAAAACAGCATAGTAGCAGAAGTGTAAGAGATTTTGTTACTTTTCTTTTTGAAAACAAGTCTAGTGTAATGCAGTGGCATGAACTGCCTTTTAGAACAGTCATAGTCTCCTGCTCTACTAATTCTCCTTTTGTGAGGAACTGGATTTAAGACACGGTTTTTAAGAGCAAGCTGCCATCCGAAAGAGTTGTTCTTCAATTAGATTAACATGGAAACGTGTCCAGTTATTCCTACCATAAAACAGTCTTTTCTGGCATGTACATCCTTTGAACTAGTTAAACTTAAATCCCAGCAACACAAGAAGTAGAATTAGGTATATTTTCCCATTTTTGTTCTTAAAGGGAAAAATACAGAAAATATTTAAAATACAACATATTCCTAAAGATATCAATCAACAGATTCTTTAAAATTTTGAGGAAATTATAAAAAAAATTACACCTATATATGCTCTAATTTTGTCAAATATGTATATTTTAAGCAAAAGTTCTTAGTTTCCAAATCTTCCCATTACTCAGAATGCGAGTATGGACTCTGTACTCCCATGCACTTGCAAATAGCAGATTGTTCCTTGAATAAAGACTCTAAAGGGCAGTTAAAACAGCCCAAACACCTGGTGTATTACCTTTATTCTACACTGCAGATTTGTTTTCATATAGGTCTTATAAGATTTTAGCTTGTACTGATTTTTTCAACTGTTGCACCTTGGTTTTGTCAATCTACTCACTCCCAAGATCTCCCAAATCTCAATAAAATGAGAGAAAGCCTAATGCTATTTTGATTTAATTAATGCCTACAGATTTCATAGGCCTCCCATTCAAGGAGGATTGGCTGAGTCTAATTTAAAGACATGGCCCCAGGTCTCTGTCAGGTGGATCATGATGAGATTGTGGGGAGAGAGGCTTCTGCAGGCTTTGGGTGGATGGGTGGATGGGTGGATGGATGGATGGATGGATGGATGGATGGATGGAATGGTTTCCTCAGTCTCTAGCTGTTTATGGAAACTCAGAGTCAGAGAAGCAGCTATCATCAAAATTGATGCCTGGTAGGGTATTGTCTTGTATTTGTTTTTACTTTAGTAGTTCAGTACTGCAACACCTGTGCCAAAGCACAGTACTTATACTGAAGTGGATTCTGAATTTTATGCCTATATTTAATTCTGAAAAGCCTAAAAAATGATAGGATTTCTTGTACTGGTTGTTTGGGTTTTTTTAAGACACTGAAAATGTCTTATTAACATAAGCACATTAACTGTGCTATTTACATAAAGAAAAATCACAGTTTGAGGAGTGCATGTTATCAGGACTTGCTTAAGATTAATAGTTAGGTCTCCTAGGAAAGATGCATGCTTAGGCAAAGTGAATATATGTACCAAACGGGGGGCGAGGAGGCAAGAAAGGGAGAGGTTTTAAACCAAACAAATACAGTAAATTAGACACAGTCTGGAGTATGCTATTGCAAGAATTAAAAGTATGCATATAGTTTCTTTAAAGTCTAGTTCTGTGTTATTATGATACTTAATGCCTCTTAATATTTAAAATGTATTTGTTCTAAGCAAGTTTTTCAAAGCTTCATATGTTGCTGCTTCATGGACAGGTTCTAGATTTGCTATATGGACTTCTATTTGCAATTATGATAATGAGGGAAAACCACATATTGGTGAAGTGCAGAGAACTGCTATGAGTTAAAGCTGCATTAAAAATTCAGAGTTTCAGAGATCAATACCTGTTGCTTGATAAAACATAAAACAGCAAAACAATTATTAAAATAATGATTAATCACATGCAACTTCAAAAATCTAATTTCTGAAGACAGAAAAAGCAATGAACATACAGTCAGTGGCATTACTTTCTATGCCAGCTGTGGTATTGATTTCTAGCCATCAGTCAAAGTCAAGAAAGCCAAGCCAAGGAATCTGTTATCATTATTCCCAAACTTCTATATTGTAGTTAGTCTCCTAACTCCAGACTACGCTCCAAAGTTCTGTATTTTAATATATATTCTTCAATTGTCAAGCTGTACAAATAGCTCTATTTTCTAATACTAATTTTGATTTTTCTTTAGTCATGAGACATTTTTTCAGCAGATGTCTCAGTCTCATCTCTTTTTCCTCATCTTGCTGAAGTTATAAGTTAACTCCTGTGTGAAATTTAAAGAGGTGTAACAGAATTTTCCAAATTTTGGTGGTTTTTTTTTTTCCCCTCAACAACGAAGTTACTTTAAGTAAAACAAAGAAATTCATGATAAAAGATCCTTTGTACTCTTATTTAGGCAAATGCTGGGGATGCCTACGTTTGGAATTAAGTCCTTAAGGATACTCTGCTGTATAAACATACTTGTCCAAAGAAATGCAATGAGACGCCTTGTGTGTATTACAGTCAGCTGTGGACAGCATTCCTTTCACTAGTTTTGATTAATATGCCATTGCATCCTGGTAAGATTAATGAACTGTGAAGGATACGTGGATGCTGCCTCTTCATTTCAAAGAAAGAGTGTGAAGAATTTAAATAAACGTAACATTTATATGGTTTATTTTGTCAGGATCTGATTGATTGTTTCTGCCTTTATGAAACCTGTGGGGTTTTTTGCTTCTTGGCTTGGTTTATAGGTGGTTTTGAAGCTTGCAATTTTTAGACAGTAGTTATGTTGTCCAATAGCAACTATGAGCTATTATTTCCACCAGCAATGAAAACTTATGCTGGATGAGCTGATTAGGTTTGCATTAGCTACCAAGTAATGGTATGAGATTTTAGAGGTGCTTCGAAAAGACAAATTTATTGTAATATGTTTTCTCTGAGAGTTGCTATAAAACATGAGTAAAACAGAAGACTAAAAGGAAAAAAGAATCTAAAGCTGAAAAGACATAAAAAGATCTAGATGCAGCTGTAGCTTTTCTATTACATTACAATCATAAAGGAAAATTTAATGGCCATCAATGAATTGTAGGTGTGATGCTGTTTTTAAGTTTGTTTTCCATCTGAAAATTTTGGCTTAAGTATTTTTTTGCCCATTGTTTTTGCCTGTAATTACAGTCAAAACAACTTCTGTCAACCACAGAGAATTAAATTCACCCAGTGGCTAGGGGATGCTTCTAACAATTGTTTCTAATGCTTGTAAGTGACAGAACGTTATATCCCTACTAATTTTAAAGTAGTGCAAATACTGATGTGCTATTGGTTAGAAACAATTAATAAGAATTAATTTTTAACTGATAAATATTTATTTTAAAAAAACCCAAACCCAACAACTCTCTTTCGTTACCTTCTCATTCGCTAGACTACCTTAATTTCTCTGTGTAGACCTACTTTACATTCTGAAGTATGTGAGGTATATGAGACTGAAGTATGACTTGAGACTGGAATGATGCTTCAACAACATATAACCATGCAGTCAGCAGCATGCAAATTTTGAAAGTCTGAGGAAACAACTGTGACTTGTCCTGAATTATCTTACACATTTAACAGTGAACTACAAGGCTAGCTCTCTATGTAGTGGTGTCAGGGTCCTCCAAGCAGATACTTTCTCTGGTCAAAAAGCTGAAAGGAGGAGCCAATGTGTTTGACAGCTGGGTTTTATCAAGCTTTAAACAGCATAGGGCTTTATTTCCTAGGATATTCTAACAGACTTAAAATTTTTATTTAAAATTTTGCTAACTTTGTGAAAATCCTGATGTTAAAGAGATCACAGTCATCAAATTAGAAACATGTTTGCTTCGCACAGTTTTAGGTGAGTTTGCCAGAACAGTTTTAAACCTGCCTGTCTTCCTCAGGCTGGTGGAACACCTGGGACAGTTTTCTTGCTGTTATCTACAACATAGTTAGCAAAATAGCTTATATGTCACTTAGTCATATGTATCAGAAGTACCTGATGGTTCAGAGGTAGATAGAACCTGGGAAATTATTGCACTTGACATAAACCTGCCATGCTCAGATTTTCACTCGGTTGTTCTATGGTAATATAGTATTAATTGTCACATAAAGCCATCAGAGAAAGTTTGGCTCTTAGAAAAACAAGAGCAAAAATCTTGCTGGCTTCAGCAGAACTGGGTTTTCAGGCAGACTGAGTAAAAGTCCAATCCAGTAGCAATGCTGATGCCCTTAGGGACAGCTCAGGAATAGCGTGAAGAACTCCGAATGTCTCCATCTCAAAAAACATGCTGCTTTCTCTTTTATGTCTGTCCCACAGTATGCTCTTTGTTATTATCTGTGAATCACCAAACATCCTTTGTGACGTTTATATGGTATAGTTTTTTATAACTCTAACACTTGCGTGTTAAACAGAAGGTGATTTACAAAGTGCTGCTCAATCTGACAGCTGTTACTACAGCATAGCCAGAAGAGATGACTTGCAAGTTTATTTTAATTATAGAGAGGCCTACACTGAAATACCATAGTCACCTGTTTTGTACTGGGACTGCGAAATAGTGGTAAATAATAGCATGAGCTATGTTTGCCTTTGTAAAACCAAGAAAGCCAGCCTTCACATAGTTAGCTTGTTTTCAAGTATCAAATTTTCAGCTGGCTCTTTTTAGCAGGTTTGTGATCAAGTAAATCCACTTACAGAATTTGTTAGACTTCTGTTCAAAGTCTATAGCATATTCAGAAAGACACATTTAAAATATGATGAACCAAAGTCCAGCCTTCACAAGGAGAAATTCACCCATCAGTCTAGGGCCAGTGACTGTACTCAAGTACAAATCCAGCAAGTTTTTCTTTGAGGAAAAACTGCCACCGCTAACAAGAACAGTTCTGCATTTGTCCTTCAAATGCTTCTTTTGTGATATGATGAGTCACATCTATGGAAACAAACAATGAAATGCATCAAAACTGTGTAATTCAATACTGTAGAAATTGCCTCACAGAAACAAGGAACTGTCCACAGATCTTGTTTTATGGATTAAGCAGGTGAATTAGAAGAATTTGGCTCTCTGGTGGGGCTTCTCAAGATCAAGATGACAACTTCCAAAAATACTATTTTGGGGAACTCTTATGCAAATCCTATAAAGTCCCTTACATCTGCTGAATGAGTCAGAGTAAGAACATTACATGATATGGCTCATAACTCTGACCATGTATATTACACTTAGGCTAATAAGTTTTGAACAGTCTTTGAATTTTTCATCTCTAGAAGATCCTTGCTTACAGTAAATATTGGACCTTTGTAGCAGTCAGAAAAGTTCTATTGTTCTTTCATTAATATGTAATTACAATAACCTATCAGAATAATAGGTACTCCAAAAATGATAGTGAAAGGCAACTTCAGTATATGCACTGTAATATCTTGTACTGTATGTTTCCTAAAACAGGGCACTGACAGAGAATCTCTGGTTCAATTTTAAATGGTAAACCTTAATAGAAACTGCTTAACTTCTCTGAAGTGATGTGACCTTCTGGCTGGAAATTACACTGTAGTTTCAGATACTACTTTCAGTGCCTCTGTATTTGGAGAAATTTTGTCTTGAAATAATTCTTACAGCTGAATAGTATAGCAAGGTTACATACACTGTATTCAAACTTCAAGCTATAGTAATTTCATTGCAATAGCTTATTGATGTTCTTATGGAAAGCCTTGTCAGTTCTGTCAGTCTCTCAAACCCCCTGTAGCCCTTCAAGGCTGACTTGTTAATCGTATGCCCTCTGTTCCTTTGTAGCAATGGTCATTATAAATCACACTCTGCCCAAATGTAGATACAGATGGAATCAATTAATTACTGCTTGCCTGCTCTGAGAATGATCATCAGTGCAATATAGCTAAGCAATACTATCTCTAGTAACCATCTGGAACCATTAAGTCAAACTGTATCTCCTTGCCCAGGGGAGGCAAAAGTTTTGGAAGCCCTTGAGGCACATGGCCTCTCTCAGAGCTGCCTACAGTTACAACCAGCTGACAAAAAAGCCAAGAACAAGAATCAGGTCTTCAGCAGAGCTTGTATTACTTATCCCCTTTATGAAGAGCTGGATGTGATTTTGTGGTAGAATGTAACTGCCAAAATTACTTTTTTGGTGAAAGCAAACAATGCTGTTGAAGGTAACAGCAACTCCAGGATCAGTAGAAGAATCAAAGAGCTCGATAAAAGCCTAGGCATGATCCTGGATGGCCATAAGAGGACCAAAGAAATGCTGAAAACCACCAGTGGGTGCAAAAGCTGAGGATTTTCACTTCAGATTTGCTTATTAAAAGATATAATTTAGTATTACATAACTCTGATAAACCTCTGGGTTTCTTGGGATCAAAACTGGATTTTATATGGCAGGGATGGTAGCTTTGAGCCCACCCAATTCCTGACATCCAGGTCTCTCCAATTGAGAGGAATACATGCCACACAAATCTGCTCAGAATCACAATTTTACTACGCTATTTTGAGGATTCTCTGCTCTTTGCAGAGAGTTGTAACTCTTTATTTTAAAAACCGTAGCTGTTTGGAGTACAGTAGCATTAGAGTGCTCTCAGTAAAACCACTGCCTTTGCTATCAAACTGGCAACAAAGCCTGATCCAAAGCCTGAGGAAAAGACACAACTCCATTGAGTTCAGTGGACACGTTTTTGAATCCACAGATAAATGTATTCTTATGTCTTTTAAATCAATTAAAGCCTTCTCTTTAAATAAAGCAAAATCCCTATTATTTCTAATATTGAGCAAATTTAAAACAAGTAATTGCTCCTTAAAAGGATGGTGATTTTTCAACCTTATTCACATCTTGCAAGTGCTTGCAAATTCTACCAACTTTATAGAATTGAATATCACATGTGAAACCACCCTTTGTTTCTTTTTTTTTTTTTTTTTTTTTTTT